>SNQJ01S0023266.1:75911-106048 GCA_010110895.2 Picea sitchensis | reverse complement strand
TAAAAATTTAAGTAAAAGGATGAAAATGAAAGATAAAGGAGAATGTCACTTTTACTTAATTACTATTAATTACTACCCTCAGCTGCACACCAAAACACCTTACAACTCCAACTTCTTACTTAGGTTTTAGGGAAACGTCCCCCCGTCCCGGGGACGTGGGGAACGCGTCCCCTGCGTCCCCCACCCTGGGGGACGCGTCCCTGTGGAACACTAATTAAAATTCAGATATCCAATAATTTTTGACCTGATTTCATGTAAAACTAGCACAGTCGCTAACTAGCTGCTCAGAACGCCGAAAGGTATCGGCAGGCCGAAAGGTATCGGTTGGTAGGCTGTGCTAGTTATATCATTTGATGTCTTTGTGTATACACTCGAAAATGAAACTCTCCATGCTCATGCAATAGGTGGGCCATCGAATATGAAATGCGTGGACAGCTGAGATGCACGAACAATTGAGGAGGAAGTTGAAATAGTGCTCATTAATAATCCAAACGTGGCAATTATATGGTGCTACAGTAATTTCTAGTAATTGATTTGGGAGGACGACTAAAAATATGCTAGCATCTTCAATTGTTAGCCATCATATTAGAATTTTAGATTAAAAGTCATTAATCGTGCCCATTGCCAATAAATATACCTTTCGACCTAATTAAACTAATTTCATGTAAAATTAAACTAATATTATCTCCAAAAACAAAACAAAAAAACTTAAAACATTTAAACTACTAGTTTGTGTTAGGAGAAGACATTGAAATCTTCACTTATAACGCACCTCAGGTTCTTTGAAGACGTCATTTAAACTAGTGTGTGTTAGGAGAAGACATTGAAATCTTCACTTATAACGCACCTCAGGTTCTTTGAAGACGTCATTTAAAGCCGTTTTAGAAACCATGGCGGCTTTTTAGCAAACCCATTACCTGTCCCCAAATATTAACACAAAAATGGATATTTAATGCCAATCTTTAAAGACAATTAGTGAGAAACAAACCATTATTAAATTCATTACCTCGTTGGGACCAACTGTGACATTCCGCTCAAACAATTCCGTCGGCTTCTTCACACCAAATTCATTCCACAGCTGAATAATCCTCGCCGTGGAATTCACTGGAATTACACTTAAGTCGTCTGTGATGACAAAGTTGGCACTCTTCTTCACATATCCTGTCGGAACTGGATCTTTGGCGGCTACAGGGGCCTGGTCCAGGAACTTCACTTCACGGTTTAGCACTTGACCGCAGGAACACTTTGAAGCTCCACTTTGGGTGCTGAGACTGTGTGTATAGGTGCCGTGACCAGCGTTGCAGCACACATAATACCTGGGAGGAGCCACAGGCGGAGGAGGAGCAGATTGGATGCGCAATATGTCATTGGTGTAGGTTGTGGTGACTACCTCTGGGTCTAAAAGAACCGATTTATCAACTTTCATGACCGACGCAAACATACTCTCCACGCTCTTATAAAGATTTGTGATGCAACGAACTGTTGACTGATCCTTCCCCACAGTAGCTTTGGAGACCAGCGCCTGCTTGGCAATGACCCCCGTCGGAAGTCTGAGGAAACTGAATAGCAGATCAACAACATCTTTCCCTGCTTCTGCGTATATTATCTTACGATTTTCCCTATTGATCATGAGCGTTATGCTCATGGAATCAGCAGCGTTGGGCTTAACATTACTCTCATCCTGGTCATAAGCTGCCATGGAAATCCTCGTCCGCTTCTGTTTCAGTTGAATGAGATGGAAAATCTATGGCGATGTTAAGACAGCATTTAAGCCAACGATTTCAAGAAACAAAGCAATGATGTTGAAGATGTATATGATTTCGAAAACTGATAAGAAAATGAACTGACAGTTATAGTTCGGTGGCTACGCGTGTACCCGAGCAGATAGGGGTTCAAATCCAGTCATATAAATTTGTATGAATTTTTTATTTTTTTTTAAATTCGTTTTTTAAATGTAGAATTGAATTTAACAAGTTGAATTTTTTTTTTTGAGTTTTTGGATTATATAAAAATAATGATTCAAATCTGAAGATCTAACAATTTTTCACAGAATTTTCAACAAATGTCCAAAAAAATATAATCCACAAAAAAAATCATTTCATAAAACGTTTAAACTATAACTTCTTGTCATTATCTTCGTTCTTAGTTAATTGCAACCACGTTTTCGCTGCCGTTTGCTGCGTATTCACCAGTTATGAATTTATGACCGTTTCATATCTCCACTCTTCGCATATCGATCCGCCACTGCTGCGTATTCACCAGTTATGAACTTGTGACCGTTTCATATATCCAGTCTTCGCATTTTTCAGTTAACGGCTTTTTAAGGTTTTCTTTTCATTTGAATTTGGTGAGATAATTTTTTGGGTTTTCAATTAATTAGACGTTGTTGAGACATTTTTTTTTTTTTTTGGGTTAAAAAATATATATATTTTTAAATTATAATTTATATGGATTTAGTATCTTTTTATATTTTTAATTAAATGATATTGTTTTCTATTGATATTTGCAATTTTATTAATTTCAAATAATTTTTATGAAGATTTGAAGGTAAATATGTTGATTCTCTTTATCATTATTTTGAATATAAAAAAAATTAATTTTTAAAATGTTTAGTGCATTTTTATTTACCATTATTTACCAATTTTTAAGAGAATAAATGAATAATAAAAAAAAACAATTTTTAAAATATTTAATTCATTTTTATTATTTACCAAGAGAATAAATTCAATAGAATAAATGAATAATAATAAAAAAAAAATTAAATGTTTAATTCATTTTTATTATTTACCAGAGAATAAATAAATTAATAGAGTGAAAGGTGCAGGGTTACCTTCAACCTTTGAAGAAAAAATAAAATAAAATTCATAACCATTATAGAGTGATAGTATGCATGGAAATTTGGGATAACGATTATTTTGAATAACGGGAAAATAACACATTCTTAAAATGTTTACAGTGATTCCATTTACCATTATTTAGCGGTTTACAAATGAGTGAGGAGTGAATCAATACGGTGACAGGTGTGGGGTTACATTTAAACTTTGAAGGAGAAAAATAGTTATAGTATGCATGGAGATTAGGCATAACATATTTTAACTAACAATTAGAGGAGAAAAATAGTTATAGTATGCATGTAGATTAGGGATAACAGATTTTAACTAACCAAGTAGACTCTAGCAACCCGTTAAGGTTTTAGCATTGTCAAGGAAACCCATTAAGGTTTTAGCATTGTCAAGGAAAAAGACATTGATAAAGAAATAAATAGGTAACTCCTCTATCATTATTAGATGATTGTATCGATAGATTCTCCTCCAAAATGTCAACATGTCATAATTGACACAAAGAATCAACAAAGAATCATCTTATTCATCTGAGGTTTTGAAAAAATATCCCTTTTCTAGGTGTTACGAGCTCATAATACAATGACGAACATACATAGGAGTGCATTTAGGGGTTGATTTTACAAAAAAAAAAAAAATGGGAGGCATCGACCTTTATGCCCATTCCATAATCCCTTGTTTATGATAAGGAATTTATAAATTTGATTGCCAAACCATGCACCTTAGAAATAACGGGCAATTAATTAACCAACACACCTCAAACCATGTTATCTACTCTCTCACATTTAAAGTTATGAAAGATAATTTAGGTGATGGAATGTGGGTTAAATATGCTAAGATAATTTAAAGTTAGGAAAGATAATTTAGGCATTTAGGTGATGGAATGTGGGTTAAATATGCTACGATCACTAGAAGTGTTTGTGGTGTTTCTTCCTATTGTGGTTTTTGATACTGTAGTTCTTTTATATTATTTGTGATTGCTTTTGGCTTCCATTTAGCAAAGATGATTGGGTTTGGGCAAGTTTTGGGTAGCGAGGTTTTGGGTGAATTCACAGAGATATCCTTATCACCTTAGTGTTTTCCTTCCCTCCTTTATATTATGGATCATTATCATTCCGACCATAGGTGTGTTTTGTGTGACATGCGTTAGGTGTAATGTGTGTAATGACCCAACCCAACTATCCAATTGGATTGGCAAGGGATGACTCCATTATGAGCATAATTGGTTAACAAACATTATGCCGAGCTTTTTGTTAAATTTTAAACAAACTAATGTTATGAAATAAGTTGAGATGTTATAAAATTACATGGTCATCGTAATTGTGTATATACACATTTGTTAGGATGGTTTCAAGAAAGTGATTTTTTAGAATGTTTTTCATTTGATTTTGTTGGTACTAGTGATCCATTGATGGTAACGACATGTAACATGAGATGAATGAGCTTATGTTCATGTGGGATCTCTATAACTATACATCAATAACACCATTTCCTCGTGAGGTCTCGTGATCACAAAGAAGTTCATATCATCTTGCCACATGGGTTGGGGATATGAATATGACACAAACTTTAAACCTTCCCCAGTGGCCCTTTATATTGATAAATATAAGTCAGGGAAGTAAAAGTGATGTTATCCATTGTATTATGTTTGATTTGCACGTCTTCTTGAGTCATTTGGGTGCTCCTCTAATTGGGATCTTGTGTTTTGTAGTAATATTGTGCCAAGTGGCATTGTAGGTATTAACCCATGCATTTTAGACGATAATTATAAGCAGTATATGCAAAAATGTATGCATAGTTTTCATGAGTTATAATTTGTAAATATAAATAATAGTAACAATAACAATTAAAATGTGCAAAGAAATGAAACAAGACATTCAAATAGAAACTATAATAACAAGATCTATAAAACTGCACCTTGGTACATATTTTGCTACTCGTGTTAATAATCCATTATAGATGAGATTGAGATCCGAGAAAAAATTGAAACTGAAAATGTTCCAAAGAAATGAAACTGTGGGTTGACTTCTGCAATCAGGGTGCACACAAACTAAATAATAAACATGTGTTATTTAAATCCCATGCAAAACGAAATTGGAAAGAGGGAATGGAGACGTAGGTATTAAAAATCCTGTACCTCTTTGCATGCAAAGCTAATGCTCTATGGTGAACAATATTTACCCTGCTACGTTGCATTGAATGTTGGGCAGGTGGTTTGCATGTTGTTGGATTTGAATTGCTATCAAATCCAACAACCTACAAATCACCCACCGAACATTCAATGTTGCGTAAGAAGATGGATAAGCAATTCAAATCCAATGACCCACAAATGACCTGCCATAGCATTGAATGTTGCATAGCAAAGCGGATATAGTTCACCGTGCTCTACCATTTGGGCTATATCCACGACTATATCTTTTCTCTTTACAGTAGGCCATATGACATCCTCTAGGCATTTCTAGCTATTTTCCACTAAAAGCAATCTCGTTAAGGTGAGAAAATTAAGATGTCATGTAATGCGGTTCAAGTGCATCCCACTTATCCACTTATTTTGGTTACAATTTCCCAACGATTTTCAATGCATATACATCTTTTCCCAAGCATTTCCCAACAATTTTCAATGCATATACATCTTTTCACAATGTATGAACAAACTTAATACAACATGCAATGCAAAACAAATTCTAAATTGGGTTTTGAACAAGAGAAACCCCAAGGGAACAAGAGATTTGAACTCGTAACCTCCTCCGATGGGAATAACTTCACGTCTAGCTCAGAACCACTTGAGCTAACCCTTGAGGATAATTGATAATAATAAGTTAATTATACATATTTATTGTTTTATATTTGTTTTTAATTAATTCTTAATTGTTTCAAAAAAAAATATGATACATCTTCGAGAGATGTATAATATGCATTTGAATACAATAAATTAATTTTTTCCAATATAATTATAAAACAAAATAAATAACTATATTAAATTGGTTTTATGTAACCACCTACCGCAAAACATAAATAAGAATATCTTTAAACCAACTCATCTAACTATAAAAGTGTAAGTGGTTTTAACACAATGTATTTTCTAACATCCACATTACAACTGATACAGAAAGTTGTATGTCCAACTCTCAAATATCTTCATGGCTCACTATCATAATATGTATGTCCAACTCTCAAATACCTTCATGGATCAATATCATAATCCTCAACACTATCCTTAAAGTTCAACATGACTCAAGTTTGTTTCCATTATACAATTTCTAACACATGACACCTTTTTTTTTTTATGTCTTGAAGCCATTACTCTAAAAATAATGATGTATCATTTGAAATCATTAGAGTTCAATAACTCCATATTAACCTAGTTGAAATCTTTGTTACATTCAAGTAGAAACATGTTAACAAGGTCCAGACTGCTACTTTAAGTTGTTTACCCCCCTTGATCCCAATTGAACATCATTGATATCAAGATTCAACATGTACAATTTCTACTAGTTAGGTGCCCACAATGACTAACTAGACCTCCATGTTACCCTAAAAACTTTGTAATCAACATGTCCAAGTTGCCACCCACAAGTGTGATAAGAATAGATGTGCAACTTATATGCGTGGATCGGAAACTGAACCATTTAAATAGAAAAAGTGATTATACATATAAGTAATCACATTTTCCTAATTTTCTTTTATATAGTCAAATCATGCTACAGTGATTGGTTTTGAAGGGTTTCGTTCTATATGGTGACCCATGTTCAAAACTTGTTGTAGTGAGGAGGAGACACCTAATAAATCCAACCATGCTAAGTGTTGGTACAACCTAGACTCGGTGCGATTCTTGGGTTATCTTGACCACTTAGATGCCCTTGGGTTGTAATTTCTTAGCCCCAAGTTAGTCCTGCAAGTAACGAACATGCTAGAAAAATCAAATTTGCTACTTAAATGGTTCACTGTCTAATACACACATATAAGTCTCTCTCACACACATATGGTACATGATTAAGCTACAAAATTTGCAAGGATTAAAGCACTGTGAGAATGATGTGACTCTAATCATGTAGTGGAATCATTGTGTGAGTTCAACCTTGCAAAGATTACAATCCTGAGAGAAAAGAAGAAAATGTGAATTTGACACTAGATGCATAGATCTATGTGATAGAAATTTCTTAATGTCATTCTAGTCCACATCCCAATTTCAATCTACTTAAATGAATGTGAATGAGTGGTTTTAAAAATGTCATGATTACATATTTTAAAATAACAAGGAAAAAATAATCAAGAGAAGTAGTCCTTGAGTTCGCCTCTTCATCCTTAAAATTAAATTGGTTGGAGTGTGCATGATCTTGGTCAAACTTGATCTCCCATTTAGATGGGCATACTAACCCTTTGGGATGCAACATGTCACTAACAAAAAAAAATGGGTTGTAGCTAAGGTGGCATGTTGTGTGACGTGTTGATTTGTATTCTAAGTTGGTTTGATGTAAATTGGACATAGGTCACATGCACTAAGGTAGGAGAAAAAAACATGTACTAGTCACATAGAGATTTGTCACAATGAGTGCTTATATTTGATCCGATTTATCAAGCATAGACTGTAAGGGATTATGTGCATCCCAAAAGTTCTCTAATGTAGAGATTATCACAATATTCTCCTTTCATGTATAAATGGCTCCCATCATATTGGGTGTAGAATATAATTATCTCATCTCATCAATATTCTTTATCATGGAAGAAAAATTCCTAGTGTTATACATAGACTAACACAATTATTATTATTCATTCTCAGGTATGCAAAGCTTGGTCGACATAGGGGATAAACCTATCTTGACACCCCTAAAGGGTTTTGTAATCTTATGTTATGTCATCCTACTTTGGTCTTGATCAAGAAGTTTCATTGCACTATCGATTGAATATTCAATCATCATGATGCCTTTCTAAAGATCTAGAAGACTAAAAGGTTGTGGATGAAGTTAAAGCATCATGAAGCCCAACTTTGTGTATAGATAATGATCTTGTGGCCTTTTATAGAGGTTGCATTGGTGACCCGTAGAAGGAATTCTAGAATTATATAATGTTGGTCGCAAATGGTGAGGATAAACTTATGTGATTGTACTTGATGTATATAAGAATGGTTGATCTAACATTGCATCATAGATTTATAGTAGTGATACATCACAAATAATCTCATCTTGAAATGGATTTATCATGCATTGGAGCCTACATTGGTGTGTGATGCCCAATAGTTTTCTTTATTGCATCCAACCAATGGTGTATATAAATGGATGCATGTGGTAGTCAAGCTGAGGTGTTTGTATACATCCACCATAATTGGTTTGTTACCCCTAATCCGAACCCCAATTGTAAATGAAAATGAAAATGTACATATAGGATGGTGAGTTGTTGGCACCAAGTTTTGGTTTAGTTTTGCATGCGCCTGAGTAAGTGCACGAGGGTTGTTTTCCAAAGAAAGGGTGTGCACATTCCACATTGTTGCACACACATGAGTAAGTGCACGAGCATTACCTTGAAGTATGCATNATATCTTAGGCCGAAGAGCCTACATGTGGTTATTAGGTTGGTCATTCGAGATGCAAAAAGGCCAGTTGGCCTATCCTTGTAAAATGTAATCACACTCAAATTATTAATGAAATCACATAGTTGCGCACAGACCAATCAGACGAAAAGAGATGGGGGATAAACTCCAGTTATGACCATGCAAATATATTGTTGAACCTTAGTGTATTTTGGGGGGATTCACTTATTTTTCTTTGGGGGTTGGACCATCTGAACAAGGGAAACGACCATTACCTTATTTGCAGAGAAAATATTGGAAAGGATTTTCCATATAGTAACCAAATACTTTCCCTTTGAAGAGGTAGTTTGTCAGGCTCGTGAGCATTCTCTCCATGCGAGATATTTGTTTTCAAAGAGGCAGGTTGTCAGGTCCATGAGCATTCTCTCCACGTGAGATATTTGTTTTTGAAGAGACGGGTTGTTAGGCTCATGAGAATTCTCTCCAGGTGAAAGATTTATTGTCTAAGATATGGGTTTCCAAGCCCATGAGCATTCTCTCCAGGTGAGAGATTTGATAGGAATTTTTCCTTGGTGCACTGTGCATTAGTTACAGGGCTCTGAGACTTCCTGTTCGACCTGTTGCTGAAGCCATGGAAGAGAATTGGGGCAGTCGAGGGATTGTTGAGAAGATAAGGGGCACACTTCCTAGGGTGGGACATGCATGTGGGGAACGAAAGACTGTAGGCTAGTTGCAACAACTGAGCACATTGGAATGAACAATTTTTTTGATTATCAGAGGGTGACCTATTGGTGAAAGTATATGAGCAACATAGTCTATGGTTGGGAGGACCATCTAAGCTTTGAATGCAGTTGGTGACTATTTATAAAAATAGAAGTTTCCTTTATGTGCTTGTCTAATTTAATGTGTGCGTAATTATCTATGTCTGATATGGGTTCATTTCCTATATGATGTTACATATAATTAATTGTCGTTATTCTATATGATAATGTTTGTACGTGTAAGAATGAAGTTGTATTCAATAATTATTGTCACACACATAGAGTATGACAGTTATTAAGTATTCATGTTAGTTAACTTTGTAATAATGGTCATGAGTTCTGAGTCAAGGCTAGAATTACAGTGCACGCAAGAGGCAAGAATCACTATCCGCACAGGGAAGTAGATATTTGTGCACAAAGATAACTGAATCTGTGTGTGGCACCAATGTGGTTACACACACAATAGTAATCATGTCTTCAGGGTGGTTACACATGCAATATACTTATGTGCTTTAAATGATTGTGGGCACAGTTGTATTATGTGTTAATTTCGTTGTTATAACTAGTGTCCGAAGAGGAGAAATTATGTGGCATGATCCATGTTGGGATCATGCGTGTTATCTCACATGATTATACACATATTAACATTATAGTGTAGAATATGCACACTAGATTTTTGGAGTGGCATCGCTCAACAATAAGCTGGGGTAATGAGACATAGCCAAGAGGCTGGGTACATTACAAATTGGTATTAGAGAATTTTGTTAGTGCTGGTAATGGGGGACGTTACATATTGGTATCAGAGTTCCAATTTCAAACACTAAACCTGCATGGGCCGAGTATGTACTTAAGGTAAAAATTCAGACTAGTAAGTGGCCAAATTTGGAATTACAACGAGGTAATAGTGCACATAAAATAAGAATGCGCAAGTGTGTGCACTAAATTTTGATATTGCGGGGTGTGACACTAGAAATGTGCAAAAAACAGTGGTGCATGGGTGTGCATACTAAAATTTGGAGTTGTGTGGAGAAAAACTGGTGGTGCATGCGTAATGCTGATACACAATGTATATGTTAAATATTGACATCATGCAGTGGTATGTGTTGAATACCATTGTGCACATGGGTTTAAGAAAGAAGAAATAAAGAGTAAAAGGGTATTTGGGTGAATTCCAAATGACCATAATTTACCACGCAAGACTCAGAATTGCACAAGGGAGCGGTTCATCAGAAAGTTTTGGACATAGGAGTCCAATTATTCACCCAAATTTTTTGAATTGGGACATTAAAATCATCCAAGAAATTACAAGAAAAGATTCTAACAATATCATGTAGAGCTTTCATGAAGTTGTCACATGAATTCGTCTAAAAAATATTATTTCGTACACATTTTGCAAAATTAACAGTTATTAGATCAGGATAAGATCAGCGCTGAGAGTCAAAAGCATGGAAGATGCACAAAGAAATTACAACCGTGATTATGGATTTGGGGGTTTGTATATCAGTATGGGTATTGATAATACAAAATCCAATGAGCATAAAGAAGGAAAGGAGGAGTGCATAAAATTAGTATAAACCATAAAGGGACTGCAAAAATATATCCAAAGCTATAAAGATGATAATGAGAGGCTTATGAAAGTTAAGGAGCAACACAATGACTTCAATATCAAGTTGATGCAGAGCTTGGACATAATAGAAAATAAAATGGATAAGGAGACAGAGTCAAGCAAGTCTCATGATGATAGAAGAAAAATAAGAAGTTTTAATAGGCATCACCATCACTCACCAAAAAATTCATTTAGGAAAGCACACAATAGCTCAAGTCCATCTCATGCAGAAAGCATACGAGAATTACTAGTGTAGACGAGCTACATGGAGAAATGAATAAGATCAAGCCTCCTACCTTTGATGGTGAGCACAAGAAGGATGAAGAAGCAGAGACATGGTTGTTGGGCATGAGGAAGTACTTCCAGCTACATAATTACTCTATGTAGGCAGAAGGGAGAATTTCCATATATCGACTAAAGGGAAAATCATCAATATCATAGGATCAATTCGTTCAAGTGCAACACATTGATGAGAAGAAGTGATGTAGGAGCATCGCCAGCTAAGAGCGAGTGGAGCACAACTGGATACACCAACACGCATTTTGAAGACATTTTTGAATTTCAAAAGAAAACACATTTATGTAATATCTGGAACGATGTAATTGCTTTTAATGTTTTGGGGATTATAATACAGATCTTGAGCATTTTCTCTCATCTGTCGATTGTGTACATTTATTGTAGTAAATGTAAAGTAGATGGTAGTCTTTAATTTCGATAAGATAGCTTAAGGTTGTAGGAGGGAAAAACTCAAGAAGACTCCCTCATAGATGTATTGTATTATCATTCTCATTGTAGGAGCTGTAGAAAAGAGAGAGAAGAGGAGAGCACTGAAGAACAAAGATTTTAGAAGTTGTATGAGAAGATAGTTGTTGTTGTTGTAGACCATGTACATAAGCACTTGAATTAATATAAGAATGCTTTGATCCAATTGTCTGGTGTATTTATGGTTTCTGTATGCATCTACTGAATGGTATGTTTACAGTTTATTTCCACTCTCTGTTATGCATTTGTTTCAATGCCATATGTATGTGATCTCATGTTGAATGTATGAAGTCTGTGAGGAGAGTATGAGTTTCAATTGTTTCTCTTCCTGAGAATTCTTGCAAGGAGTGCAGTGAAAGTCCGCAAGGAGTGCGTCGACAAGGTTCTGAGTTTATCTCAGAAAGCTCAGGAGAGGTAATGTTGATATTGTATTTGCAGAAGTGAAAGTGTAGCACAGAGCCATGAAAGGTGTGCGCAGGCTGAGGAGAATCTTAGACTTTTCCAACCCAAGTGAGTGGTCGAAGGACATCTGTTGCAAAGAGTGCACATAATTAGAGTTGTCAGATAACCAGAGGTTATTGTGGAAGCCACAAAGAGTGCATGTAGGATTCCTTAGAATCCTTGAGTTGTAGCAAGAATCAAGCTCAGGAAGGATAGAGTCGAGGGAAGTTCAGAGGAAAGATGAGGGTTGAAGTCACCTCGCAGAACAAAGTTCAGAAGGGCTGACGCCAAGTTTTTTGGCTAGGAAACATTTAGAGTCTGGACGAATGGTAGAAATTCCTGCAGGGAGGAATGTCAATTTCTGTGGGCCATTGGATCCAGTAAATCTGCGAGGAGGATAAGGGATGAGAGTCTTTTGACACTCACAATATCAGAAGAGATAGTATTCGTTGATCTCAAGAAGAGATCTGACTGTTGATCCCTTCTGTGCGAAGGAGAAATCGGGAAGTCAGGAGTCAGAAGGAAGAGGGAAGTCCACTTCCAGACTCACGAAATGTGAAATTCTGATTCACAAAGAAAGAATCTGGAGCGTCATATCACGGGAACTAAGGACCATCAATCTGGCATAGCGGTCATCGCGAGTTCGCATTTCGGGAGAAGGGGAGAGAACTATTTCGCAAGTTCTCGATACATGAAGTCCTGAAATGCTTGGAAGTTGGGCCCCAGGTCATTGTCAAAGGTCACATCAATGAAGAATTGAAGGGAGGAGTTAGGGATTGTTAAGCCCTATTTAGGATGAGCAAGTTAAAATTCAAAGGTACCTGAGTGGGCTGCCATCATTTATCAATGAAAAGATACAATATGATGACCCTAAGACATTGGAGGAAACCATAAGGTGAGTTGAATGTCTCCATGATCAACAAAGGGGAAGACTGACTTTCCAAAGTTCTTGGAAAGACAAGAAGAAAAGAAAGATGGAACAAAGGAAAAAAGGGACTAAGCCACCATTTTTCAGAAATACTTCTCAAGGACATCCAACTCCCAAGGAGCCTAGAATGATTGAGACAATGAGGCAAAGACCAAGGAAATCACTTATTCAATGTTGGGGTTGTGGGGGAGACCACATGTATAAATATTTCCCTCACAGAGGTGATTAAGCGAGGACTGTTCACAATGCACAACAAGCTACAACAACTGAATACATGATTAGAAATGTACCAAGGATCTACACAGCCCTGGATAACAAGAAAGTTGAGTTTTAGTCACACATGATTGAAGTGGAAGGTAAGATTAATTACCAAGCCATTTATATTTTAATTGATTCAGGAGCTAGTCATAGTTATCTAGATCCTATGATGGTGGAAAGAATCCAATTGCCAAGAAGCAAGCTTGGAAAACCTTGGCTGGTGCGGTTAGTTATAGGGGAAAAAATGAAAATTAATGAGATGGTTAAGGGATGTCCAATGGATATGAGTTGGATGAGCACAAAAGTTGATTTGGATATCATACCTTTTGGCTCTTATGATTTCCAAATTGGTATAGACTAGCTGGACCAACATCACGTCATTCTAGACTGTTACAATAAGGCATTTACTTGTTTGGATGAGGAATAAAATTTAAGAACAGTTCAAGGAATTCCAAGAGTTGTAACTATTAGAGAAGTTTTAGCCTTGCAATTGGAAAAAAGATACAGGAAAGGATGTCAAGTATTTGTAGTGCACATGGAGGAGACACCTAGGGATCAAGTGTCAAATGTTGAAGACCGTGCAATACTAAAATAATTTGAAGATGTATTTAAATAAATATCGTGGTTTCCACCGTAAAGATATATTGATTTCTCTAAAAATTTGATGCTCGGAGTAGCCCCCGTATCCAAGACTCCTTATAGGATGAGTACACCAGAGCTGAAGGAATTGCAGATGCAACTTGAAGAGCTTTTGAAGAAGGGGTATATACACCCAAGTGTGTCACCTTGGGGTTCCCCAGTATTGTTTGTGAAGAAGAAGGATGGTACATTGAGGCTTTGTATTGACTTCAGGCAGTTGAACAAAGTAAAAGTAAATAACACGTATCCTTTGCCAAGGATAGATGACCACTTTGACTAGTTGAGGGGCGCAAAAAATATTTTCAAAGATTGATCTTAGATCTGGATATCACCAAGTGAGAATTAAAGAAGGAGACATCAACAAAACTGCTATCAGAACAAGGTATGGACATTATGAGTTCACTATGGTGCCATTTGGATTGTCAAATGCACCAACTATCTTCATGTGTTTAATGGATGGTATTTTCAGAGAATACTTAGATAAGTTTGTCATTGTATTTTTGGATGACATACTTATTTACTCAAAGTATTTAGAAGAACATGAGAAACAGTTGAGGATGGTGATGCAATTATTGAGAGAACATCAGTTGTATGCAAAGATAAGAAAGTGCACATTCTACCAGATGAAGATTCACTACTTTGGTCATCTCATTTCAGAGGAAGGGATAGATGTGGACTCAGAGAAGATAAAAGCCATTAAAGGATGGCCAACACCTAGAAATGTTGCAAATGTGAGATCCTTCATGTGACTTATAGGGTACTACAGAAGGTTTATTGAAGGCTTCTCAAAGATTGCACACCCAATTACATACTTGTAGAATAAAGGTGTGCGATTTGAATTGACTCTAGATTGTGTAAGGTGTTTTCAACACTTGAAGAGTATGTTGACAAGTGCGCCAATTTTGAGAATTACTGATCCTAATGAAGACTTTATTGTGTGCACTGATGCATACAAGGAAGGGTTCGATGAAGTTCTTAGTCATAATGGGAATGTGGTGTGCTACGAGTCAAGGAAATTAAAATAGCATGAAAGGCACTATGCTACTCATGATTTGGAATTGGTAGCCATAGTGCATGCCTTGAAGATGTGGAGGCACTACCTCATAGGGAAAATATTCGAGTTGAGGACAAACCATATTGGTCTGAAATATTTGTTTGGACAACCAAATTTAAATGCTAGGAAAAGCAGGTGGTTATATTTCCTCAGTGAGTATGACTTTGATAACAAACATATCAAAGGAAAAAAGAACAGGGTGGCTGATGCACTTTGTAGGAGGGTGCATGAAATGCATGCTACAACCATTAGCATGTACAAATCAAATTTGAGTGATAGAATTTTAAAGGTTTCCAAATCAGATCAATGTTATGTGGGCATAAAGGAAAATTTACAAAAAGGTAAATTGCAACATAAATTTGAAGGTTATGAGCTAAAAGAGGATGGAATCCTCATGCATAGGTGCAGATTTTATGTGCCAAATGATCAGGAGTTGAAAAATATGTTATTTCCAGAGATGCATAAAGTTCCATATGTTGGACACCCAGGATACCAGAAGACAATTGTAGCATCAAAAAGCAATACTATTGGCTAGGCATGAAAAATGAGGTTGTTTATTTTATTACTAGATGCCTTGAATGTCAAAAGGTCAAGGTTGAACACAAACACCCAGTTGGTTTGCTACAACCTTTTCCCATCACTGAGTGGAAGTGAAAAGTTGTAACCATAGATTTCATTACTAAGATGCCTAGGACTGCTAAGCAATATGATTCTATTATGGTAGCCATGGACAAGCTTACTAAAACTACCCATTTTATTCCAGTGATGTCAACTCACAAGGAAGACAACATTGTTGATATATACATGAGAGAAATTGCTAGGCTACATGGTGTACCTAAGACAATTGTGTTTGACAGAGATCCCAAGTTCACATTGAATTTTTGGAAAGGGCTATTCAAAGGATTTGGGACAAATTTGAATTTTAGTACAACCTATCATCTAGAGTTAGATGGAAAACAGAAAGGGTAAATCAAGTGATAGAAGATATGCTAAGAATGTATGTGATGGAAAAACTGATGCAGTGGGAAAAATATTTACCTTTGGTTGAGTTTGCTTATAACAATAGGTATAAAACATCTCTAAAGATGAGCCCATTTGAGACACTTTATGGTAGAAAGTGAAACACACTAGTGAGTTGGGACAACCTAGCTGACTGCGCAGTGGTTGGGCCAGATCTGCTCCAGAAAATGGAAGAGAAAATGGTGAAGATAAGGAATAATTTAAAGGCTTACCAAGCCAGGCAAAAACGTTGCGTAGATAAAGAAAGAACCCACATAGAGTTTAAAGTGGGTGACCACACGTTCTTGAAAATAAAAGTAAGACTCAGTTCCCTGAAGTTGGGAAATTGTTCTAAGACGGCATCACACTACTGTGGGCCATTTAAAATACTAGAGAGGATTGGTCCTGTCACATATATGCTTGCACTGCCTACATCCTTATGCATTCATAATGTGTTTCATGTATCTTTACTTAAAAAGTATGCTTATGAAGTTAATCATGTAATTGATTAGAATGTGATTCAGATGGAGCTAGAGAATGATTTTTGAGTGTGACCAGTTTGCATATTGGATCGGAAAATCAAACAACTCCAGAATCGAGCAATGGATCTAGTAAAGGTCGAATGGACCTGGTACAGTCCCAAGGATGCAACTTGAGAGCGTGAGGATGCTATGTAGACAGAGTACCCACATCTTTTTGAAGACTTTTTAAGTTTTTCTATGTACATATGTATATAATGCACCGAGGACAGTGCATAAATAAGAGGTAGGGGAATATAATACCCCTAGTATGAACCCCAACTGTAAATGAAAAAATAAATGTACATATAGGCTGGTGAGCCGTTGGCACTAAGTTTTGGTTTAGTTTTGCGCACACCTGAGTAAGTGCGCAATGATTGGGATGCAAAAAGGCCAATGCGTCTATCCTTGTAAAATGTAATCACACTCAAATTATTAATGAAATCACATTGTTGCACGTAGACCAATTAGACGAAAAGAGACCCGGGGAGATAAACTCCATCGAAAAGGGAAAAGGGGGGCTTAAGTCCAAGGGAATATTTTATTAATATTTCTTAAAAGTACAATTATGAATATTTATTCATCCTACGGGATGGGAACTAGTCACCAAGTAGCTAATGCTTGATGACTCCATCTCTTTATCACTTTTCAAAGGTAGTAAACTTTGGAAGATCTTTGCAAATCAAACTCTTAATCAATTAAAAACAATTAAAAATGTTACTCCAAAATTAAAAAGAAGAGAAGAAACAATTAAAAGTGTTACTCCAAAATTAAAAAGAAGATCATTTTAGCCAAACTCCATGGGTTGCCTCTGTTGTTTAAGCTTCCATTTCTCTTTAAGCAAGTCTTTTCTCAATTGTACTTACAAAATTGAATGTGGAAAAAACCTTTAAATTTATATTTCTACTTTAATTCTACCCCTACTTCCATTTCTCCATAAGCTAAAAATTGAATCACATTCAACTCAAAAACACTTGACCTTAATTTCATTCATAACATCACATTTAAAAAAACCAATAATCAATTTCATATTATCGTATTACCTTAAGCATAAAATATAATTGCCAATAATTCGTTATATTGCAAACGGGATGGGTCGGGCAGTCCAAAAAACAATTATTTTAGTAAAATAAAATTATTAAAAAAATTAAAACATAAAGTAAATATTCTCGATGTTGAGACAACTCTTCAATGTCACGTGGTCATCTTATTCTAATAAAACTGTCTATAAAATAATAAACACATGTTCGTAAACACAATAATTTGTTGTAGTTTAAATGTTCTATAAAATGAATATTTTTCTATTATTTTTTTGGGACATTTGTTTGAAATTTGGCAGGAAATTGTTAGATCTGTAGATGTAAATGAACGGGTTTTTCAGCATGCTCGATATATTTTTGCATTCAAAACTAGATTTTAAACAACAAAATAGTGATTTCGTACAGATTTATGTAACCAAATTCCCACGAAAAAACCATTTTGTAGAATAGTTAGATAACTTCATCCACCTGTGAATGTGAATGAGCGAAGGCAGGCCTCCATGAATGAAAAGGAAAACCAAAAACCTGGTAAATGATCTCTAACCCACTCTGAGCCCAATACAGTTTCTAGAGACCCGTAATAGAATTGAGCACTAGCCCAGTTTTCAGGTATCAAAGCTGCGACATTATCCTTCGACTCCCAGGATCAATTTTGAGGTCGTCCTTATTTTTTGAGGGAAAAATATCTCTTAGACCCGATTCCCTAGTCGAAGTCCGGAAGAAACGTTACAAAGTGGCAGTCGATATAATTGAGGCCCTTCACAAGCTAGAGGAAAACATGGTGTAGATACGAAAGTCTAAACATGAAGAAAGTCTGCTGAAAAAATGCAGAGAAGGTGTTGCGGCTGCCCTCAATTTTGACCCCTCAAGTGGCTATCATCAAAAGATTAAAGTTGCAGGGTTTTAGAGTGCAAAGAACAAAAAAAATTGAGTTTGAAGTGAGTTTTCCAACTTCAAATCCAAGGTTGATATGGATCTGTATTATGGGGCTTACCAGGAAGACACATACAACTACTCTAACCAGATTTTCTTGCGGAAAGCCGAGATGATCGGACTCTCAGAGAGTAAGATAACAACTATCACTTCGTTTTTCATCCACACTTACTCTTTACACCCATGAATAACTGCATATTTTAAATACGTAACATGAGAACTATGTCTATGCATCTCTGCCTCATCCAGATCAAAACATTCCCGTCTCGATTTTGCACAACATTTTTGTTAAGGGCGACCAGACCAACTTTGAATTGGGAGAGGTAGATTTGGAGGCATGTGAACTGTATCCAGAGTACAAGCATACCACCATAGACAAATTGCTTGATATCTCCGTTGTCGATTCACTGGAAGCAAAACTGGCATCATTCATACGAGGGCTCTTAACTAAAATAACGATAAGTATTGGATTGTAACTTAATGTGTTTTTGAATTGAGGTATCATATTCTTTTCCAGCAATATAGATATCAGTCTCACACATTCAAATTTATATGTCTTTATGGCAAGTGTATGGTAGCAGAATGTTTTCCTCTTAAGGTCTCACATTTAAATTCCATTCGCTTCTTCTCTTATCAAAGTACTTGCAAAATGGTCAATTTACAGGGTGTCATTGCATGCCATATCACCTGTTTTCTCTACCGGGCTTAATCGTTAATCATGTCATCTATGGAGATGGGAAAACGAACAAAATGATATCCTCTTCCTCCAATAAGCCACAACAAAGTGAAAGCTTAAGGTGGGTTTCATTCGACATCTATGAGCCTCAGGATGGATGCGACATTCATCATGCAGTTGCCCACATGGCTAGAGTGCCGCACTGCTTGAGAAACAAAATAATATCAAAGTGGCCATTCTCAAAAGCCTCCAACATTCATAGTTATGTATGCATGATATCTAATCTCTATCTTATTTCCAACTGTTTACTTCTCTTTTTCACGATCATCTGTAGGTGCAAGCCACAATCTTTGTAGTGTTGAATTGGGAATCGCAAGCCAATAATAAAGCGATGTTAAATCTGCCAGAGGTAGGTTAGTTTTCCTTCCCTGCATATAACAATGTTATAGAAAAATCATATTGGGCACAACTGATAATCGACCTGCCCATTGATTTTGTTGTGTGATCAGGCATCGATGTTCACAAAGGGGATGGATTCAGCCGTCAAAATAGTGGACTCGGGTTGGTTCCGACAGAGTTCACAGGAGATCAGGAGAGGCGTTCCCTATGCACAATTATCGTTGAGCGACATCGTGAGCCTACGCAGAATGTACATACAGAACTGGAAGAAACAAGTTGTGCCTTCATACTGCTGCCTCGTCATATTGAAGTCATACTTCGCTGGGCTGAAGGGCATATTATCATACTCCTTCTATGACTCCCTATGAATCCCTTGACAGGACGAAGATAATAGGGTTAGGCGTATGGGATAGAGTGGAATCGACCTCTTTTCTCGAAAATAATCCCAACTCCAACCCCGTGTTGCCCTTCTGGAAAGACCTGGGAACCAAGAAGCTCAGATACCATGTCTGTCAGGCTGTCTATGTCACCTGCAAGATTCCTTGCCTACAGAGTTCTAGGCCATGCTTTCAAATATAATAACTTAATTCCATCAGCTCTGATATCATATAGTGGTATAAGCTAACGATTTTAGAGATGCAACATGCGATATAATCTACATGCCAAAATAATTCAATTTAATTTTCCATTTTCTAATGCAAATATGATATATCCCGTGCAAAGTTCTAATTAAAGCAAAGTCTGTGGATGTATAACTTAACTGTGTTCAGTGGATTATGTGTAGTATGTTGAAAAACTACCGTCTTGCTCGATTTCTGCTTTGCCCATAATAGCCTAACGCTGTATATGGCTGAGATAAGAGGTATCAGTAGTCTCATTTAGGTGGACTGGTTCGGTACCTTAATGCAAAAGTGAGGTGAGGAGCCGCTCTACCTTTGGCTTTCGAGATGATGAGGAGCAGAGGTTGTGAAGACTGCAGAATGGGACAGAAGACTGCAGGTATCAGTAGTCTCATTTAAGTGGACTGGTTCGGTACCTTAATGCAAAAGTGAGGTGAGAAGCCACTCTCCCTTTGGCTTTCGAGATGGTGAGGAGCAGAGGTTGTGAAAACTGCAGAATGGACAGAAGACTGCAGTGCATGTAGAGGTGGTGAAGACAACAAAATGCATTGACAGCAGTGTGAGCCAACTAATAACTAGTCAATGGAAAAATTTAGTTTTTATCATTTTTTAAACGCACCAACTAATAACTAGTCAACGATAGTTGACTTCGTACCGAAAGTTATAGTCCCTTCACCCTTGGCGGGTAAGGGAGTAAAAAGAAGTATTATCGTAAATCATTATTGAAGGGAGTCAACGCAACGCATGGTTACAACGCCATTAGCACTGTGGTGAGCGTCGATCGAACACGCGACCTTCAGATCTTCAGTCTGACGCTGTCCCAACAGAGCTATCCCCGCCAATTCAAAATATAGGTTACATAATTTCTTGAATAAATTGCTACTATAAGATTGCTGATAAGTGTTGCAACCAATAAGTTGAAAGAATATTATGTTTGTAATGTGTTGGGGTAAATCAATAGGATGTCTATAATATCCTAATAGGATGTCCACTCACATTTCTCTCTCGCTGTCATATGATATGAATTTTGCAGGTAAAACAGAACAGGATATAATTGAACCAAGTTACTGACTACTCTTAACGTGCCTCCATTGTCTGTTGTGCTAGTGCAACCTGTTACTGTGGGTTGACTGCTGCCATCAAGCCGCACACAAACTGAATTAAAAACGGGCGTTATTTATGCCATTAAATCCGAGCAAAACGAAACTGGAAAACAAAATTGTGGGCTGTCAATCTCGTACCTCTCGAATGCAGAGCGAGCGCTATACCATTTCAGCTACATTCCCGACTATCCCTTTGTTCTTTACAGCATGATATGCAAAGCAAGCTCTCAATTAGGTTTTACCTAACGACGTAGAGTGTCNTGTGGGCTGTCAATCTCGTACCTCTCGAATGCAGAGCGAGCGCTATACCATTTCAGCTACATTCCCGACTATCCCTTTGTTCTTTACAGCATGATATGCAAAGCAAGCTCTCAATTAGGTTTTACCTAACGACGTAGAGTGTCACTGAAATAATTAATAAATTAAGCATTACTTATCATCATGAATTTGAATTTGAGATATTGTTTTATTTAACATCCATCTTAATTTAAGATTTACTAAATAAGGAGAGAAATTAAAATCACATAGATAATTTTTTTCAAAAGATATATACTTTAAAATATGTTTGCTTGGTTCAATGTTATTATAATTTTTATATATGTAATTTTTTGATATATATAATTTTTTATTTATTTTCTTTTAAAGTAATGCAAAAGTGTTGTAGAGGAAAGGTTGTATAATATGTGTCTCAATGTAATAAGTTAAAACCTTCCCCAATATGTTTATATAATAAAATAAATAATTATGTTAAATTGGTTTTATGTAACCACTTGCTCCATAATATGAAAAAATAATATAAAACTATAAACCTACTTAATTAATTATATGTTTATGTTTATTATGTTTAATAATATTGAAAAAATAATATGTTTATATAATAAAATAAATAACTATGTTAAATTGGTTTTATGTAACCACTTGCTCCATAATATGAAAAAATAATATAAAACTATAAACCTACTTAATTAATTATAAAAGTGTGATTGGTATTAACTTATAATATGAAAAAATAATATAAAACTATAAACCTACTTAATTAATTATAAAAGTGTGATTGGTATTAACTTATATATTGACTAGCATAGCCTCTAACTCTTCCAGTAAATTAATACAGTAAAAACTTCAAGTTCATGAAAATTTGTTTATATTTTTTAATAGGTAGTAGTGGCAATAAGTTAGTGAATACAATAATTTTTAAACATGATTAGGTAAATGTAAAAAAGTAAGAACTAAAAACCTATTAAATATGCCCATTGTCAATAGGTGTACGCCTTTCGGTGTAATTAATGTCCACATTACATTTGATACATACATTTGACATCCACCTCTCAAATATCCTTATAGCTCAACCATAATCCTCATCACCACCCTTCATCCATATGAAGTAGCTCAACATGACTCAAGTTTTCACTAAACACTTGTATGTCCAACTCCCAAATATCTTCATATCTCAACCATAATCCTCATCACCACCCTTCATCAATATGAAGTAGCTCAACATGACTCAAGTTTCCACTATACCACTCCTAACACATGACATGTATATGTTGTGCCTTGGAGCTATTACTCTAAAGATAACAATGTATCATTTGAAACCATTAGGGTTTAACACCTTCATTTTAACCTAGTTGAAATCTTCATTACAGTTGAGTAGCAATATGCTAACAAGGTCTAGACCTTTACCTTAAGTTGTTTGCCCTCCTTGATCCTAGCTGAATGTCATTGATATCAACATGTACAATTTCTACTAGTTAAGTGGCCACAATGACTAACTAGGCCTCATAAATATCACACTAGACCTCCATGTTTCCCTAAACCCGTTGCAATCCACATGTCATGTTGCCAACCCCAAGTGTGATAAGAATAGATGTGTAATTTATATGTGTGGATTAGATACCGAACCATTTAACTAGAAAATGTGACTCTCTCTCTCTCTCTCTACACACACATACATGTTATTGGCACAATATTAAGCTACAAAATTGGTAAGGATTAAAGAACTATGAGAATGATGTGACTCTACTCATGCAATGGAATAAATGTGTGAGTTCAACCTTGAAAATATTATAATTGAAAGAGAAGAAGAAAATGAGAGTTTGACACTAGATGCATAGATCTATGGGATATAACTTTCTTAAGTCATGCTAGTGCATATCATAATTTCAATTTACTTAAATGA
This sequence comes from Picea sitchensis, assembly GCA_010110895.2. Classification (NCBI taxonomy): domain Eukaryota; kingdom Viridiplantae; phylum Streptophyta; class Pinopsida; order Pinales; family Pinaceae; genus Picea; species Picea sitchensis. The sequence goes on along the minus strand of SNQJ01S0023266.1, from coordinate 82,765 downwards.
ATGTGAATGAGTTGTTTTACAAATGTCAATATTACATATTTATTCAAAATAACAAGAATAAAATAATCAACAGAAGTAGTCCTTGAATTTGCATCTTTAGGCTTAAAATTAAATTGGTTGACATGTGTATGATCTTGGTCAAATTTGATCTCCCATCTAGATGGGCATACTAACCCTTTGGGATGCGACATGTCACCAACAAGAAAATATGGGTTGTAGCTTAGGCGCCATGTCGTGTGACGGGTTGAGTTATCTTCTAAGTTGGTTCCATGTAAATTGGGTGTAAGTCACATGCACTAAGGTAGGAACAAAAAACAATTTGTACTAGTCAAACAAAGATTTGTCACAATGAATGCTTATATTTGATCAGATTTATCATGCATGTTATAGACTATAATGGATTCTCTGCATCCTAAAAGTTCTCTATTGTAAAGATTACTACAATCTCCTCCTTTCAAGTATAAATGGTTCTTATCATGTTGGGTGTAGAATAGAAAGATCTCATCTGATCAAGATTTTTTATCATGGAAGAAAACTTCATGGTGTTATCCAAAGGGTGAGACAATTACTATTTTTCATTCTCAAGTATACAAAGATTCCTTGACATGAGAGATATACCTATATTGACACCCCTAAAGGGTTTTCTAGTATTATGTTATGTCATCTTACTTTGGTCTTGATCAAGAAGTTTTATCACACTATCAATTGAATATTCAACCATCATGAGGCCTTGTTAAATATTTGGATGAAGTTAAATTGTTATCAACCCTGTTTTTGTGTATAGATAATGATCTTGTGGACTTTTACAAAAGTTGCAATGACCACCTTTAGAAGGACTTCTCAATTTATATAATGTTGGTTTGCAATGGTGAAGAGAAACTTATGTGATTGTACTTGATGGATGACATATTTCATCCATAGGAATGGTTAATCTAACATTGCATCATAAATTTATAGTGGTGATACATCACAAAGCATCTCTTCTTGAAATGGCTTGATCATGCATTGGAGCCTACATTGGTGTGCAATGCTCAATATTTTTCTTTATTGTGTCCAACCAATGGTGTAGGGATATGGATGTATGTGGTAGTCAAGTTGAGGTATTTGGATATATCCACCATAATTAGGTTCTCCTAACTTCCATTATCAATGATGAGGCAACTAGGTTGGCCTCCAAACCACATATACAAATAGAAGAATATTGTTTCTCCTTGTTTGGATTGATGGAACCCTCCTCTGTTTGTCATGTTTCTATCTTATATTTTGTTGTTCACCTTAAATACATTTCATTTTGAGAAAGTGAATTTTATCCCCCGAATGTCACATGTCACTCTATTATTATTATTATATTATTTGATTGAAAATGCAATTTATAACTACCAACTAATTTTCCCAAGATATAAAAGAAGTGGAACTGTCTTAAGGGTGAATTATAAGAGAGAAGAGAAGAGAGAGAGAGGTATGTTAAAAGATAAATTCTAATTTATTCCCTATTTTCATTTTCCATTTAGTATTTTTGTCTTAGATTTAAGAACATGTATTGATAGTAGGATGTATTCTAAGGATGTAATGAGTATGAAGGGTTAATCTTCCCTTTTGATCTTAAGGTATAATTTTTTCTTTTGCAATTTTTTGTTAGTAGCGAGTCATTTGGTTTTGAAAAACAATTTGTGGAGGTGATGTAACTTACAACGCAAGTGTATCGATTTCATTGAAGCTCTGAGTCGTTGTTTCTACTTTTTCTTTCTTTGCAATCCTTGCCCTATTCTTGTATGGTCCCTGAAAACATTGAGACTTCTTTTGGAGAATTTTGGTCCAACCTTTTGCAGGGGGTTGAAGAGGCTTGTTACGTCTTAGAATGTACTATGTGGAACATATAAAGAATTGATTTTGATCTGTCTTATTCTTGTTTATTCTTTTTCTTTCTATTTCATTTATGATATTTATTTATGCGAAAAATCATAAAACTAATATATTTCAAAAAACAAATTATTTACTTAATTTCTGCTTCAAATTATTTTCACTTTTTGCAATTTTCTTTCTTTATTAGTCTTGTACATTATTTAGTGGTTATTAGTCTACGTTCATTTTATTTTAGCTATTTATGTTAAGCAATCTTTTCAACTTTCTTTGATTTCCTTTTTCACTTTTAACACTTAATTCACAAATTCAATTTTTTTAAATAACATTTAAAAAAAAATCATATAACCTAAATTTTTTCAAAAGGATGGTACATGCAAGCACTTGACTAAGAGACCTCCTTCAACCTTCTTATCATTTGTTGTATTTGAGAAAGAAGACAAATGGAATTAGAGGAGGTTGATAGGGGTTATAAAACTAGGGTGATCATTCCCATCTCCCTCCGATTAGTCTCATGAAGCAGTTCAAAATGTTGGTTGTGTGAGTGTTATTTATGCAATCACGAGTTATTATAATGAAAAGTCTATGAATGCGAGGGATACGAACATAGCCTCCAATTTTTAAGATATCTTATTATACGCTTCAATTTCCTTAGCTTTCCATATTGCTAGATGTTTAAGTCGAAACTTAATGTCATTCAACGTAAAAACCTCTTTCTTTATAATCAGATTTTGAATGCCATTTGAAACATTAGGGGATTCATATATATTTTTAAGTTACAAATTCTAATTACTCATAGTAATCATATTATTTTCTTTAGCTTTTTGAAAATTTGCCTCTAGAAATTTTAAGTTAGAATTTAGAAAGGTGTAATTTTTTTTTTCTTCTATTTACATAATATATATATATATTTTATTTTAAATAACACTTTGTAATTATTTATATTGATAGATTTTAGTATTTTTTAGGGGCTTCCTTATATCTTTCCTAGCAATTTTACTATCTTTGTCATACCAAAGATTGGTCATTTTATTTTTCTTTCTAGGAATTACTACAGTGACAATTCTCTATGATTGGGAATGAATTGAGTCTTCGAAGATATTATAGCTAAAATTCCATTAATATTAGATAAATAAAACTTTCCAATGATACACTATGTATTAATGTAGAATGAAGACATTGAACCACAAATAACTAAAAAAAAATATTGATTAATACATTAATATATATTCATGTTGATTAAAATTTATATCAACATGGAAGTGAATAGTGGATTCCCTCATTATTTCTCAAGAATCCCTACACTCTACTTAAAGGAGAAAAGATAGAGAAATGAAGCTTAAAATTGGCATAGAAAAGTTTTATGATAAATCAATTGGATTAGTTCAAAAAAACATATAGACCTTTGGTATTAACTAAACAATGAGAAATTTGATTGATGAATGCATCTCAATGAGCTTTTTATGATTCGAAAAATGGGGAACCTTCCATTTATGTTAGGTAATAAAAGGGTTACGATGAGAATTCCCATTATCCTCCTTCATTTTTATCATATTAGTTAATCTTCTTAGATAACACTAAATTTTTATCATCATATTAGTTGATCTTGATTTTCTTAGAAAAAACCAATTAAACCAAATCTAACAATTCCATTGCAACTATATAAACTTTAATTTAGCCACCCATATCTAAATTTTTATCAACATATTAGTTGATCTTAATCTTCTTAGAGAAGACCAATTGAACCATATCTAGCAATTCCATTGCAACTATATCAATCTATATAAACTTTAATTTAGCCACCAATATCTAATTCATGTATGATACTCACCTCTCGAGAACAAAAGTGTAAGAAGAGTCGAGCAATGCATAAATATATTTTCTAGAAGATCCTAGCAATGTATAAATATATTTTCTAGATTTGTGGCAACTTTAGGGAAATCTATTAAGTAAAGAAAAATACACACCTTGTCTTTTGAACCCAAAGTTAACTGAAGACACAACTTTTTGGTCTGGAGTCAAAATGCAACGCTTCTATCTTTTAAAGTTATAAAATTTTGTCTTGCTGCGATGTGGTGAGTGTGGATCAAACATGTGACCTTCAGATCTTCAGTCTCACGCTCTCCCAACTGAGTTATCCCCATCGATTGAGAATCAACGCTTGGGAGCTGTATACTATGAATCAATTCCATAAGATTATTGATAAATGTTGATAGGTATTAATGAGTACCATAAGATTATTGATTAGTTGAAAAATGTTTGTAATATGTTGTGGTAAATCAATACTTGTCTATGATATCTCACATTTCTCTCTCTCATATGATTTGAATTTTGCAGCCAAAACATAAGAGGGCATAATTGAAAAAATTACTCCCTACTCTTAATGTCTCTCCATTGTCTGTTGTGCTAGTGCTACCTTTGACTGTGAGTTGACTACTGCAATCAGGGTGCACACAAACGGAATAAAAAATGGGTGTTACGAGGGTTCCTTATGGCCTGGACCCTCCAACAACTAACCTAACATTCTCTTACACTTTCAGGAGGTTTCTCCTTGATCTATTTATACCATTCATTTCCTCATTATAAAGTTTCTTGAATTTTTGTATTTTTCTATCTTTGAAAACCCTAATTTGCAAGTACACACTCAAATTAGCAACTAAAATTCTTCTATCTATCTCAATCCTTTAGGGTTACTTGCACCTATCATCTCAAACACCTCTATAAGTATATCTTGTGGATAACTTGGCTCCAATATTATAGGTTTGATTAACTCATCCTAAGACATCTTCATTGGCATAATTTCACAAATACCTCGGTAGATTCAACCCTACGAACTCAAGGGAGTTTCCATTTTAATTAGGGTAAGGGAGATATCATGCCCATTGAGGGAACTAGGGTCTCTCTACTCTACATTTCAATTTGTTTTTATCTTTACAACATTATATCTAGGGCATTGACTATGTAAGTTATTCTTAGATGTGGATCACTCTTGGAGGCTTGTCACAACTCTCCACTTCAACCCAAGGAGATTTATCATTTAAAAAAATGTATTATATGTGAGTTCTCTTCCTTCTTATCCTTCCAATTCCAACAATAGGGTTTCTAGCTCATTAACGTAATTGCTAGTTAATTAACCCTAGTTAGTTGTCTATATTTTCTCATTTAATTTGCTAATAAATATTGATTTGAAAACTAATTGAAGTTCCCTAATCACCTATATCCCTAGGTTATCATTAATAAGATCTTAAGGTCCTACTTATTTTAGTGTCTTTCCCTCTCCTCCTACCCAATGGTTTTTCAATTCTGAGTGGGGATTACACTCTTCTCTTTCCCCCTTCTAGTAGTGTGTGTGTGTTTGTGTGTGTGTGTGTGTGAGTGAGTGAGAGAGAGAGAGAGAGAGAGAGAGAGAGAGAGAGAGAGAGAGAGAGAGAGAGAGAGAGATTTCTTCCATCCCTTCCCTCATTCTACATGTGCTAGCATGAATATATTTGTTTGCTATAGTTTGGTGATTCCATTAAGGAGATCCTGTCAACAATTCCCTTTCTTGAGTGGAGGATTTCTACTCTTGTCTCTTTTCTCTTATTTCCATCTTTCCTTGGGCTATGGAGTCTTCTTCTTGTCCTCCCTCAAACCTTTTTTTCTCCATTTCCATGCATCTTGGGGTCAACAATCTCTATCCTCGAAAATTTTTCAACTTATCCCATATCAATCAAATGAGTATTCTTAGCATGCATCCTAATAGTCATTAGAGTAGTCATAGAGCAATTCCAATACATCCTTGTAACTATGTGAACTAAGTTAACCATGGAGGACACTCACCAATTCCTCCCAAAATGAAACCTTTCACTAACCCTAACCAAGTTTATTATACACATTATCCCTTTGAACCTTATAACCAACTAAACATACAATAACTGACCTCATGTATGGCACATGGTGAACTCATTCCCTACATGTGATAACTAGGTGAAATAATCCTTAGAGAATTTGTAATCTTTAGAAACTCTCTTAGGAGACCTTTTCCTCATCAACAAGTTCACCAAATGTTGGACCTCGAAACTTACCCTAAACACCCCCTCCTTTGTATCCTTACATAGATCCACCCAAGTGGTGTGAGGGATGTGAGACATCTTCTCCTAAGATAAATACTCAAGCAACTATCATAAATACCTAGGTACTAAACCTTTCCCTAGTTCAAATCAGTGGTGCAAGTATCATAAGTGAAACACTCATAACCTAAATGAATTTCATGCCCCTTGACAAAAACACTCTTCTTCTTGTGAAAAATGATCATGATCTCCACTAGTCCATAATTCTACCTCATAATGATGGAATACCCGTAAAAACGTTATCACATCTCAAACCAACACTTCTACATGACAAGATCTTCCTTCTCAACTTGTTGACGCAATACTTTCCTCCCAAGTTGAGGCTACATTAGAAGGATTTGAGGCATTCCCCCTGTTACAAGCATGGTGTGACGTGCCTTAGAATTTCATTAAGGCTCCCTCTCACCTAATAGAATCCATCAACATGACTATATGAGACTTAGAGATCAAGCCTTCTTTGGGACACCTTAAACATGGAGAGTGGTTGACTTTCATAGTTTCTTATTTGTATCTTTTCCCCTTCTCTTATCCACCTCCACCTAGAAGGTGTACCACCTTTAATTCCTTTTAGATTACGTAACCATCATCTCCTTCCTACTCTACATATGCCTCATGTTTCCTAGAAGGTAATCCCTCCTTCCCCTTTCTCTCATCTTCCCCTAGCTTCTCATACTCTTTTGCATCTTCTTCTCCTTAAATCCTTTGTCCAATAGAGGCTTAAGGAAATCCTCACCCATATCCCTTAAATCCTTTCTCTTGTGTTCCCTATTCCCATTTCCTTGGTCACATTACTACTGTCTTCGTTCTTCATAGATAGTTATCTCAAGTATGGCCCTACTTGAGATAAATCTCCCTGGTTAGGATTAACCATTGCTTCTCTAATCT
>SNQJ01S0023266.1:53595-66206 GCA_010110895.2 Picea sitchensis | reverse complement strand
ACCAGAGCCTGCTTGGCAATGGCCCCCGTCGGAAGTATGAGAAAACTGAACAGCAGATCAACAAAATCTTTCCCTGCTTCTGCGTAAATTATCTTACGATTTTCCCTATTGATCATGAGCGTTATGCTCATGGAATCAGCAGCTTTGGGCTTAGCATTACTCTCATTCTGGTCATAAGCTGCCATGGAAGTCCTCTTCCGCTTCTGTTTCAGTTGAATGAGATGGAACATCTATGGTGATGTTAAGACAGCATTTAAGCCAACGATTTCAAGAAAAGTAATGATTTTGAAGATGTAAGCCGATTTATATGATTTCGAAAACTGATAAGAAAATCAACTGACAGTTATAGTTCGGTGGCTACGCGTGTACCCGAGCAGATAGGGGTTCAAATCAAAGATTTCCGGGAGAATGATAATGAAATTTTTTGATTCTGCCACGTATAATTCGATTTTGTCTTTCTTTTTTAGGCGTTGTCTAAGATTTTGCCATTTTTTTTTACTGTTATACGGAATGGTTTGGTTTTCTTTTTGTTGAGTTCAACAAATTAAAATTTCTTTTTTTTACTGTTATACGGAATGGTTTGGTTTTCTTTTTGTTGAGTTCAACAAATTAAAATTTCTTTGGGGTTATCAGATTATATAGAAACTAGCACAGCCACAAGTACGCGGCTGATTAATGTTGAAAAGTATATTAAAATGAAATGTGGCTAGCACAGAAATGAAACGAAATGTCATCAGTATAGAAATGAAACTAAACGCTGTCAGTATAGAAACGCGGCCATCACTTTGTGTGAATATTTTAATATTTTTTAATAAGTAGATGTGGTAATAAGTTAGTGAACACATTAAATTTTAAATATGATTAGATAAATGTAAAAAAATAAACATATAAACGGATTACAGCTCGGAAGTTAATGGATAAAATCAGAACCATTCATTTATTGTGACGACTAAAAATATTCTAGACATATTTAATCTCGTCCATAAAAAAAACGTATTAAGAACTAAAAACCTATTAAATGTGCCTATTATCAATAAATGTATACATGCACGTCTTTCAGCGTAATAAATCTCCAAAAAATATAAAAAAAAAATCATTTCATAAAACGTTTAGATTATGACTTCTTTTTATTATCTCCGCGTAGCTGCCATCTGCCTGCGTATTCATCAGTTATGAATTTATGACCGTTTCATATCTCCACTCTTCGCATATCGATCGGCCTCTGCTGCGTATTCACCAGTTATGAACTTGTGATCGTTTCATATATCCACTCTGCTGCGTATTGACGGCTTTTTTGGTTTTCTCTTCATTTGAATTTGGTGAGATAATTTTTTTTGAGCGTCGCGTTTTTCAGTTCTTTCTTTTTTAGGGTTTCCACTTAATTTGAATTTGTTCAAATTTTTTTGTTTTTAGTTTAAAGTTGTAATTTTAAATTGATTTAATATTTTTTCATATTTTTAACTTAAAAATATTAAATTAAAAAAAAAATTAATATTTGATATTTGTAATTTTATCAATACAAATATATTTTATATTTGTAATTTCAACCATTTAAAATAATTTTTATCAAGATTTAGGATAAAAATGTTAGTTTTCTTTTTTATTATTTTGAATAATAAAAAACTAATTTTTAAAATATTTAACTCATTTTTATTACTATTATTTACCAATTTATAAAAAAATAATAAAGTGAAAGGTGCAGAGTTACTTTTAAGAAAAGAAAAAAAAAACAAATATATATATAGAGAGTAGGGATAACCATTATTTTGAATAACGAGAAAATAGCCCATTTTTAAAATGTTTAGCGTGATTCCATTTACCATTATTTAGCGGTTTACAAACGAGTGAGGAGTGAATCAATAGGGTGAGAGGTGTGGGGTTACATTATGGATCATTATCAATCCCGCCATAGACGTGTTTTTGTGTGATATGCGTTAGGTGCAATGTGTGTAATGAACCAACCCAACTATCCAATTGGATTGGCAAGGGATGACTCCATTATGAGCATAATTGGTTAACAAACATTATGCCGAGCTTCTTGTTAACGTTTAAACGAACTAATGCTTGCTTTGAAATAAGTTGAGATGTTATAAAATTACATGGTCACCGTAATTGTGTATATACACATTTGTTAAGATGGTTTCAAGAAAATGATTATTTACAATGATTTCAATTTGATTGGTCGGTACTATTGATCCATTGATGTTAATGAAATGTACCATGAGATGACTGAGCTTATGTTCATGTGGGCTCTTTATAACAATACATCAATAACACCATTTCCTCGTGAGGCCTCATGATCACAAAGAAGTTCATATCATCTTGCCACATGAGTTGGGGATATGAATATGACACAACCTTCAAACCTTCACCAGTGACCCTTCATATTGATAAATATAAATCAGGGAAATAAAAATGATGTTCTACATTGTATTATGTTTGATTTGCCCGTGGTACATATTATAGATGAGATTCAGATCCAAGAAAAAATTGAAACTGAAAATGTGCCAAAGAAATGAAACAAACTAAATAAAAAATGAAGATGGATAAGCAATTCAAATGGAGGTAATATTAGGAACAAGAGATTTGAACTTGTAACCTCCTTCGATGGGAATAACTTCATGTCTAGGTAACCACTTGAGCTAACCCTTAAGGTTAATTGATAATAATAAGTTAATTATACATATTTATTGTTTTATATTTGTTTTTAAGTAATTCTTAGTTGTTTAAAAAACAAATATGATACATCTTTGAGAGATGTATAAGATGCATCTCAATACAATAAATTAACTTTTTCCAATATAATTATAAAACAAAATAAACGCAAAACATAAATAAGAATATCTTTAAACCAACTCAACTAACTATAAAAGTGTAAGTGGTTTTAACACAATGTATTTTCTAACGTCCACATTACAACTGATACAGAAAGTTGTATGTCCAACTCTCAAATATCTTCATGGCTTAATATCATAATATGTATGCCCAACTGTCAAATACCTTCATGGCTCAATATCACAATCCTTAAAGTTCAACATGACTCAAGTTTGTTTTCATTATACGATTTCTAACACATGACACCTATTTTTTTTATGTCTTGAATCCATTACTCTAAAAATAACGATGTATCATTTGAAATCATTAGAGTTCGATACCTCCATCTTAACCTGGTTGAAATCTTTGTTACATTCGAGTAGAAATATGCTAACAAGGTCTAGACTGCTACTTTAAGTTGTTTACCCCCTTGATCCCAATTGAATATCATTGATATCAACATGTACAATTTTTACTAGCTAGGCCCCCACAATGACTAACTAGACCTCCATGTTACCCTAAAAACTTTGTAATCAACATGTCCAAGTTGCCACCCACAAGTGTGATAAGAATAAATGTGTAACTTATATGCATGGATCAGAAACTGAACCATTTAACTAGCAAAAGTGATTATACATATAAATAATCACATTTGCTAAATTTTCTTTTATATAGTCAAATCATGCTATAGTGATTGGTTTTGAAGGGTTTCGTTTTGTATGGTGACCCATGTTCAAAACTTGTTGTAGTCGGGAGGAGACACCTAATAAATCCAACCATGCTAAGGGTTGGTACGACCTAGACTGGGTGCGATTGTTGGGTTATTTTGACCACTTAGATGCCTCTGGGTCGTAGTTTCTTAGCCGAAGAGCCTGCATGTGGTTATTGGGCTGGTCAGCCAAGATGCAAAAAGGCCAATTGGCCTATCCTTGTAAAATGTAATCACACTCAAATTATTAATGAAATAACATCATTGCGCGCAGACCAATCCGACGAAAAGAGACAGGGGATAAACTCCATTGAAAAGGGAAAAGGGTGGCTTAAGTCTATGAAAAGTATAATTATGGATATTTATTTATCCTAAGTTCCCGGGGGATGGGAATAAGTCACCAAGTGGCTAAAGCTAATTCTGAAGGTGATAAGTGTCCAATTATGACCATGCAAATATATGGTTGAACCTTAATGTATTTTGGGGGGATTCACTTATTTTTTCTTAGGGGTTGGACCATATGAACAGGGGAAACAACCATTTCCTTATTTGCAGAGAAAATATTGGAAAGGATTTTCCATTTAGTAACCAAATACTTTCCCATCGAAGAGGCGGTTTGTCAGGCCCGTGAGCATTCTCTCCATGCTAGATATTTGTTGTCAAAAAGGTGGGTTGTCAGGTCCATGAGCATTCTCTCCAGGTGAGAGATTTGTTGTTGAAGAGAAGGGTTTTCAGGCTCATGAGAATTCTCTCTAGGTGAAAGATTTATTGTCTAAGAGACGGGTTGTCATGCCCATGAGCATTCTCTCCAGGTGAGAGATTTGCTAGGAATTTTTCCCTGGTGCACTGTGCATTAGTTACAGGGCTTTGAGACTTCCTGTCTGACCTGTTGCTGAAACCCTGCAAGGGAAGTGGGGCAGCCGAGAGGATTATTGAGAAGAGAAGGGGGCACACTTCCTAGTGTGGGACATGCATGTGGGGAATGAAAGACTGTAGGCTAGTTGCAACACCTGAGCACATTGGAATGATCAATGTTGTTGATTATCAGAGGGTGACCTATTGGTGAAATTATATGAGAAACATAGTCTATGGTTGGGAGGAACATCTGAGCTTTGAGCGCAGTTGGCGACTCTTTATAAAAATATAAGTTTCCTTTATGTGTTTATCTAATTTAATGTGTGCTTAATTATCTATGTCTGATATGGGTTCATTTCCTATATGATGTTGCATATAATTAATTGTCGTTATTCTATATGATGATGTTTGTACATGTAAGCATGAAGTTGTATTCAGTAATTATTGTCACACACATAGAGTATGACAGTTATTAAGTATTCATGTTAGTTAACTTTGTAATAATGGTCATGAGTTCCAAGTCAAGGCTAGAATTACCGTGCACACAAGAGGCAAGAATCACTGTGCGCACAGGGAAGCAGATTTGTGTGCAAAAAGATAATTGAATCTGTTTGTGGCACCAAAGTGGTTACACACACAATAGTAATCATGTCTTCGGGGTGGTTACATGCGCAATATACTTGTGTGGTTTAAATGATTGTGGGCACAGTTGTATTATGTGTTAATTCCATTGCTTAACTAGTGTCTGAAGAGGAGAAATTGTGTGGCATGATCCAACTTGGGATCGTGCGTGTTACCTCACATGATTCTACGCATATTAACATTATAGTGTAGAATATGCACACTAGATTTTTGGAGTGGCATCACTCAACAATAAGCTGGGGTAACGAGACATAGCTAAGAGGCTGGGTACGTTACAGATTGGTATCAGAGCATTTTGTTAGTGCTGGTAAAGGGGGACGTTACATATTGGTACCAAAGTTCCAGCTTCAACACTAAACCTGCATGGGCCGAGTATCTACTTAAGGTAAAAATTCAGACTAGTAAGTGGCCGAATTTGGAATTACAGCGCGATAATAGTGCGCATAAAATAAGAATGCGCAAGTGTGTGCACTAAATTTTGACATTGCGGGGTGTGACACTGGAAATGTGCAAAAAACAATGGTGCATGGGTGTGCACACTAAAATTTGGAGTTGTGTGGAGCAAAACGGGTGGTGCATGTGTAATATTGATACCCAATGTATATTTTAAATATTGACATCGTGCATTGGTACGTGTTGAATACCATTGCACACATGGGTTTCAAAAAGAAGAAATAAAGAGTAAAAGGGTATTTGAGTGAATTCCAAATGACCATAATTTACCATGCAAGACTCAGAATTGCGCAAGGGAGCGGTTCATGAGAAAGTGTTAGACATAGGAGTCCAATTATTCACCCAATTTTTTTGAATTGGGACATTAAAATCATCCAAGAAATTATAAGAAAAGATTAGATCAGGACAAGATCAATGCAGAGAATCAAAAGCATGGAAGATGCGCAAAGAACTTACAACCATGATTATGAATTTGGGGGTTTGTATATCAGTATGGGTATTGATAATACAAAATCCAATGAGCATAAAGAAGGAAATGAAGAGTGCATAAAATTGGTAGAAACCATAAAGGGACTGCAAAAATATATCCAAAGCTATACAACTGATAATGAGAGGCTTATGAAAGCCAAGGAGCAACACAATGACTTCAATATCAAGTTGATGCAAAGCTTGGACATAATAAAAAATAAAATGGACAAGGAGACAGAGTCAAGCAAGTCAAGAAGGCACAAGTCTCATGATGAGAGAAGAAAAATAAGAAGTGTTGATAGGCATCACCATCACTCACCAAAAAATTCATTTAGGAAAGCGCACAATAGCTCAAGTCCATCTCCTGCAAAAAGCATAAGAGAATGACTAGGGTAGACGAGCTACATGGAGAAATGAAGAAGATCAAGCCTCCTACCTTTGATGGTGAGCACAATAAGGATGANTACTTTGCGTATGCAGAAGGGAGAATTTCCATCTATCTTCTAAAGGGAAAATCATCAATATGGTGGGATCCATTCGTTCAAGTGCAACAAATTGATGAAAAGAAGTGATGCAGGAGCATCACCAACTAAGTGCGAGTGGAGCACAACTGGATACACCAATGCACATTTTGAAGACATTTTTGAATTTCAAAAGAAAACACATTTATGTAATAGCTGGAAGGATGTAATTGCTTTTAATGTTTTGGGTATTGTAATACAGATCTTGAGCGTTCTCTCTCATCTGTCGGTTGTGGAAATTTATTGTAATAAATGTAAAGTAGATGGTAGTCTTTAATTTCGATAAGATATCTTAAGGTTGCAAGAGGGAAAAACTCAAGAAGACTCCCTCGTAGATGTATTGTATTATTTTTCTCATTGTAGGAGATGTAGAAAAGAGAGAGCATAGGAGAGCAGAGAAGAACATATATTTTAGAAGTTGTATGCGCATATAGTTGTTGTTGTTGTAGACCATGTATAGAAGCACTTGAATTAATATAAGAATGCTTTGATCCATATGTCTGGTGTATTTATGGTTCATGTATGCATCTATTGAATGGTATGTTTACAGTTTATTTCCAGTCTTTATTATGCATTTGTTTCAATGCCATATGTATGTGATTTCATGTTGAATGTATGAAGTATGTGAGGAGATTATGAGTTTCAATTGTTTCTCTTCTTGAGAATTCCTACAAGGAGTGCAGTCAAAGTCTGCAAGGAGTGTGTCGTCAAGGTTCTGAGTTTATCTCATAAAGCTTGGGAAAGATAACGTTGATCTTATATTTGTAGAAGTGAAAGTGTAGCACAGAGTCGTGCAAGGTGTGCGCAGGCTGAGGAGAGTCTTAGACTTTTCCAACCCAAGTGAGTGGTTGAAGGACTTCTGTTGCAAGGAGTGTACAGAGTTGGAGTTGTCAGATAACCAGAGGTTATTGTGGAAGCCGTAAAGAGTGTGTACATGATTCCTTAGAATCCTTGAGTTGCAACAAGAATCAAGCTCGGGAAGGATAGAGTCGAGGGAAGTTCAGAGGAAAGATGAGGGTTGAAGTCACCTCACGGAATCAAGTTCAGAAGGGTTGACACCAAGTTATTTGGCCAAGAAACATTGAGAGCCCGGACGGATGGTAGAAATTCCCAGAGGGAGGAACACCGATTTCTGTGGGCCATTTGATCCAGTAAATCTGTGAGGAGGATAAGGGATGAGAGTCTTTCGACACTCGCAAGATCAAGAGAGATAGTAGTCGTTGATCTCAAGAAGAGATCTGATTTTTTATCCCTTCCGTGCAAAGTATAAATCGGGAAGTTGGGAGTCAGAAGGAAGAGGGAAGTCCACTTCCAGACTCGCGAAACGCGAAATTCCGATTCGTGAAGGAAGAATATGGAGCATCGGATCACTTGAACTAAGGACTGTCGATCTGGTATAGCGTTCATCACGAGTTTGCATTTCAGGAGAAGGGGAGAGAAATATTTTACAATTTCCTGATACGTAAAGTCTCGAGATGCTCAGAAGTTGGGCCCTAGGTCGCAGTCGGAGGTCACATCAGCGAAGAATTGAAGGGAGGAGTTAGGGATCGTTAAGCCCTAGTTCGGAGTTTCGAGGATAAGAGGAGTCGCGGTGACTCAAAATAGAGGTCCCAAAATCGCGAAGTGTGAAACGCCTTTTGGTAAGGTGCGTGGGAGGAGCTCGTGCCTGGTGCTTGCTTGCACAGGCG
Organism: Picea sitchensis; assembly: GCA_010110895.2. NCBI lineage: Eukaryota > Viridiplantae > Streptophyta > Pinopsida > Pinales > Pinaceae > Picea > Picea sitchensis. Next base: position 58,056 of record SNQJ01S0023266.1, on the reverse strand, counting down.
GAGTTTGTAAAAGGACCAGTGGTTTATATGTGTTGAAGGTTCCAACATGGACCAAGGAGCCACTTCGGCTCAGAGGAATTCAAATATCCATAGACCGAGAGGTCGACAGACCCTGCTGAGGTGGGGCAGTGCGTCAAGAAGGCTATTTGTAGAGAGTTTAAAAGTTTTTTTCAAAATAAATACTTAACCAAGCGATACTATGACAAGAAAATGAAGGAGTTCTTTGAACTCAAGCTTGGGGGTATGGAAATAGATGAGTATGAAAGACGATTCTTAGAATTGTTGAAAAATGTTGCATTCATCAAGGATGAGCAAGTTAAAATTCAGAGGTACCTGAGTGGGATGCTATCATTTATCAATGAAAAGATACAATATGATGACCCCAAGACATTGGAGGAAACCATAAGGAGAGTTGAATGTCTCCATGATCAACAAAGGGGAAGATTGACTTTCTAAAATTCTTGGAAAGACAAGAAGAAAAGAAAGATGGAACAAAGGAAAAAGGGCCATTTTTCAGAAATACTTCTCAAGGACAACCAATTCCCAAGGGGCCTAGAATGACTGAGACAATGAGGAAAAGACCAAGGAAACCACCTATTCAATGTTGGGGTTGTGGGGGAGACCACATGTACAAATATTTCCCTCACAGAGGTGAACAAGCGAGGACTGTTCACAATGTACAACAAGCTACAACAATTGAAGACATGGTTAGAAATGTACCAAGGATCTACACAGCCCTCGATAACAAGCAAGCTGAGTTTCAGTCACACATGATTGAAGTGGAAGGTAATATTAATGATCAAACCATCTCTATTTTAATTTATTTAGGATCTAGTCATAGTTATCTAAATCCTACGATGGTGGAAAGATTCCAATTTCCAAGAAGAAATCTTGGAAAACCTTGGTTGGTGCGGTTAGCTATAGGGGAAACAAGAAAAATTAATGAGATGGTTAAGGGATGCCCAATGGATATGAATTGGATGAGCACAAAAGTTGATTTGGATATCATACCTTTTAGCTCTTATGATTTCCAAATTGGTATGGACTGGCTAGACCAACATCACGTCGTTCTAGACTGTTACAATAAGGAATTTACTTGTTTGGATGAGGAATAAAATTTAGGAACAGTTCAAGGAATTCCAAGAGTTGTAACTATCAGATAAGTTTTAGCCTTGCATTTGGAAAAAATCTACAGGAAAGGATGTCAAGTATTTGCAGTGCACATGGAGGATACACCTAGGGATCAAGTGCCAAATGTTGAAGACCATGCAATACTAAAATAATTTGAAGATATATTTAAATAAATATCGTGGTTTCCACCGAAAAGAGATATTGATTTCTCTATAAATTTGATGCTCGGAGTAGCCCTCGTATCCAAGACTCCTTATAGGATGAGTACACCAGAGCCGAAGGAATTGCAGATGCAACTTGAAGAGCTTCTGAAGAAGGGGTATATACACCCAAGTGTGTCACCTTGGGGTGCCCCAATATTGTTTGTGAAGAATAAGGATGGTACATTGAGGCTTTGTATTGATTTCAGGCAGTTGAACAAAGTAACAGTAAAGAACAAGTATCCTTTGCCAATGATAAATGACCTCTTTGACCAGTTGAGGGGCGCAAAAATATTTTCAAAGATTGATCTCAGATCTGGATATCACCAAGTGAGAATTAAAGAAGGAGACATCAACAAAACTATTATCAGAACGAGGTATGGACATTATGAGTTCACTATGGTGCCATTTAGATTGTCAAATGCACCAGTTGTCTTCATGTGTTCAATGAATGGTATTTTCAGATAATACTTAGATAAGTTTGTCATTGTATTTTTGGATGACATACTTATTTACTCAAAGTATTTAGAAGAACATGAGCAACAATTGAGGATGGTCTTGCAAGTATTGAGTGAACATCAGTTGTATGCAAAGTTGAGCAAGTGCGCATTCTACCAGATGAAGATTCACTACCTCATAGGGAAAATATTCGAGTTGAGGACAAACCATAGTGGTGTGAAATATTTGTTTGGACAACCAAATTTAAATGCCAGGAAAAACAGGTGGTTATATTTCCTTAGTGAGTATGACTTTGATAACAAGCATATCAAAGGAAAAAAGAACAGGGTGGTTGGCGCACTTTGTAGGAGGGTGCATGAGATGCATGCTACAACCATTAGCATGTACAAATCAAATTTGAGTGATAGAATTTTAGAGGTTTCCAAATCAGATCAACGCTATGTGGGCATAAAGGAGAATTTAAAACAAGGTAAATTGCAACATAAATTTGAAGGTTATGAGCTAAAAGAGGATGGAATCCTCATGTATAGGTGTAGAGTTCATGTGCCAAATGATCAGGAGTTGAAAAATATGTTATTGCCAGAGATGCATAAAGTTCCATATGTTGGACACCCAGGATACCAGAAGACAATTGTAGCGTTCAAAAAACAATACTATTGTCTAGGCATGAAAAAATAGCTTGTTTATTTTATTGCTAGATGCCTTGAATGTCAAAAGGTCAAGGTTGAACACAAACACCCAACTGGTTTGTTACAACCTTTTCCCATTCCTGAGTGGAAGTGAGAAGTTGTAATCATGTTTCCTAAGACTGCTAAGCAACATGATTCTATTATGGTAGCCATGGACAAGCTTACTAAAGCTACCCATTTTATTCCAGTGAAGTCAACTCACAAGGAAGACAACATTGTTAATATATACATGAGAGAAATTGTTAGGTTTCATGGTGTACCTAAGACAATTGTGTTTGACAGAGATCCCAAGTTCACATTGAATTTTTGGAAAGGGTTATTCAAAGGATTCGGGACAAATCTAAATTTTAGTACAACCTATCATCCAGAGTTAGATGGAAAACAGAAAGGGTAAATCAAGTGATAGAAGATATGCTAAGAATGTTTGTGATGGAAAAACCGACACAGTGGGAAAAATATTTACCTTTGGTTGAGTTTTCTTATAACAATAGGTATCAAACATCTCTAAAAATGATCCCATTTGAGGCACTTTATGGTAGAAAGTGCAACACACTAGTGAGTTGGGACAACCCAACTGACTTCGTAGTGGTTGGGCCAGATCTGCTCCAGGAAATGGAAGAGTAGATGGTGAAGATACGAAAGAATTTAAAGGCTTACCAAGCCAGGCAGAAAAATTGCGCAGATAAAGGCAGAACCCACAGAGAGTTTAAAGTGGGTGACCACACGTTCTTGAAAATAAAAGTAAGATGCAGTTCCCCAAAGTTGGGAAATTGTTCTAAGATGGAATCACACTACTGTAGGCCATTTGAAATACTAGAGAGGATTGGTCCTGTCGCATTGTCACACACCCACTATGGCAACTATTTTTTTTTTTTTGTCTTTTCTTCGAGGGACAAAATCCATGAATTTCTATGGGGCCTAGTGCAAACTATCCCTTCCCTTAGCCTCCTCCAAGTGACCAGAACCTGGCCTTAGCACAAGCACCTTTCGCAACTCACGAGTTGGATATTCAAGGCTCTCGACTCCTCTTTCTCCAAACGTTGATACCCGAAATGCGATACGGGTATGGCTCCCTCCTCACTAGCACCTGCTACATATAACCGTAGGCAAGGCTAAACACTAGCACTACTCGCATCTTGCGACCTCGCAAGTTGGAGTGTTGAGCCCTCATGCTCCTCCTTTGCGAATCCCTGAAACATGAAAGGTCAACGATGGGTTGACTCTTTCCCAGGCGACACGTGTCCACCACCTATCACTCGCTTCCACCTTTCTCTGGGCGCTTGTTGTTACGCCACCTGCCAACCACATGGTCCCCACCTAACGGATGTGCCACATGTTCGCACGAGCCCTTGATGCTCGACACTTCGCGACTTTTGCAGTCGAAAATAAATTCTTTCAACCTTTGAACCCCCGATACACGATACCACGCGGAGGTTCTGATCCAACGGTTCTCCCATGGCTTGGATCCAACGACCACGATCACGTCGCGATTTTGCAAATCGTGAGTTCGTGCAATCCTACCCTTGACCACTCCAAGTCGCGAGTCAGTGACATTCTACCCGACTTCCACGCGTCCTGTGCCGATGGATGGTTCCGAGTACTTTGGGACTTTCAGGACATTGTTGGGTCCACTCTCCTACCTATGCAAAGGTTAAGATCGATGGTTAATAGAGCTTCGACAGATCCTTGGATCTACGGTCCTGGATCCCATCTCTACTTGCGAAGGCTAAAAGGGTCGAGGTGTTAACGCCTGCTCTCCTCCTCTAGATCCATCGGTCTTGACAGATCTGGGGTATTTTTGAAAGCATTCCGACCATTCGTCTACCAAACGATGGGGTATTCTCTTTCAATAATTGGACTCACTATCCTTTCTGAGCTTGAATCACGAAATTCAACCTCTCAGAGCTTCAAACTCCCATGACTCTGAGACCTTAGAGAGCTACTCTTTCTTGCATAAGGTTTCCAGACCCAGATCACATGAA
>SNQJ01S0023266.1:40677-53545 GCA_010110895.2 Picea sitchensis | reverse complement strand
AATAATAAGTTAATTATACATATTTATTGTTTTATATTTGTTTTTAAGTAATTCTTAATTGTTTAAAAAACAAATATGATACATCTTCGAGAGATGTATAAGATGCATCTCAATACAATAAATTAACTTTTTCCAATATAATTATAAAACAAAATAAACGCAAAACATAAATAAGAATATCTTTAAACCAACTCAACTAACTATAAAAATGTAAGTGGTTTTAACACAATGTATTTTCTAACGTCCACATTACAACTGATACAGAAAGTTGTATGTCCAACTCTCAAATATCTTCATGGCTTCATATCATAATATGTATGTCCAACTGTCAAATACCTTCATGGCTCAATATCACATTCCTCAACACTATCCTTAAAGTTCAACATGACTCAAGTTTGTTTCCATTATACGATTGCTAACACATGACACCTATTTTTTTTTTATGTCTTGAAGCCATTACTATAAAAATAACAATGTATCATTTGAAATCATTAGAGTTCAATACCTCCATCTTAACCTGGTTGAAATCTTTGTTACATTCCAGTAGAAATATGCTAACAAGGTCTAGACTACGACTTTAAGTTGTTTACCCCCTTGATCCCAATTGAACATCATTGATATCAACATGTACAATTTTTACTAGCTAGGCCCCCACAATGACTAACTAGACCTCCATGTTACCCTAAAAAATTTGTAATCAACATGTCCAAGTTGCCACCCACAAGTGTGATAAGAATAGATGTGTAACTTATATGCGTGGATCAGAAATTGAACCATTTAACTAGCAAAAGTGATTATACATATAAATAATCACATTTGCTAAATTTTCTTTTATATAGTTAAATCATGCTATAGTGATTGGTTTTGAAGGGTTTCGTTTTGTATGGTGACCCATGTTCAAAAATTGTAGTTGAGAGGAGACACCTAATAAATTCAACCATGCTAAGGGTTGGTACGACCTAGATTGGGTGCGATCGTTGGGTTATTTTGACCACTTAGATGCCCCTGGGTCGTAGTTTCTTAGCCGAAGAGCCTGCATGTGGTTATGGGGATGGTCAGCCAAGATGCAAAAAGGTCAATTGGCCTATCCTTGTGAAATGTAATCACACTCAAATTATTAATGAAATCACATCGTTGTGCGCAGACCAATCAGACGAAAAGAGACGGGGGATAAACTCCACTGAAAAGGGAAAAGGGTGGCTTAAGTCTATGAAAAGTATAATTATGGATATTTATTTATCCTAAGTTCCCGAGGGATGGGAATAAGTCACTAAGTGGCTAAAGCTAATTCTGAAGGTGACAAGTGTTCAGTTATGACCATGCAAATATATGGTTGAACCTTAGTGTATTTTGGGGGGATTCACTTATTTTTCCTTAGGGGTTGGACCATATGAATAGGGGAAACAACCATTACCTTATTTGCAGAGAAAATCTTGGAAAGGATTTTCCATCTAGTAACCAAATACTTTCCCGTAGAAGAGGCGGTTTGTCAGGCTTGTGAGCATTCTCTCCATGCAAGATATTTGTTGTCGAAGAGGCGAGTTGTGAGGTCCATGAGCATTCTTTCCAGGTGAGAGATTTGTTTTTGAAGAGATGGGTTTTCAGGCTCATGAGAATTCTCTCTAGGTGAAAGATTTATTGTCTAAGAGACGGGTTGTCAGGCCCATGAGCATTCTCTCCAGGTGAGAGATTTGCCAGGAATTTTTCTCTGGTGCACTGTGCATTAGTTACAGGGCTCTGAGACTTCCTGTCCGACCTGTTGTTGAAGCCCTGCAAGGAAGTGAGAAAGTCGAGGGATTTTTGAGAAGAGAAGGGGCACACTTCCTAGGGTGGGACATGCATGTGGGGAATGAAAGACTGTAGGCTAGTTGCAACACCTGAGCACATTGGAATGAACAATGTTGTTGATTATCAGAGGGTGACCTATTGGTGAAAGTATATGAGCAACATAGTCTATGGTTGGGAGGAACATCTGAGCTCTGAGCACAGTTGGTGACTCTTTATAAAAATATAAATTTCCTTTATGTGCTTGTTTAATTTAATGTGTGCTTAATTATCTATGTCTGATATGGGTTCATTTCTTATATGATTTTGCATATAATTAATTGTTGTTATTCTATATGATGATGTTTGTACATGTAAGCATGAAGTTGTATTCAGTAATTATTGTCACACACATAGAGTATGACAGTTATTAAGTATTCATGTTAGTTAAATTTGTAATAATGGTCATGAGTTCTGAGTCAAGGCTAGAATTACCATGCACGCAAGAGGCAATAATCACTGTGCGCATAGGGAAGCAGATTTGTGTGCACAAAGATAACTGAATCTGTGTGTGGCACCAAAGTGGTTACACAGACAATAGTAATCATGTCTTCGGGGTGGTTACACGCGCAATATACTTGTGTGCTTTAAATGATTGTGGGCACAGTTGTATTATGTGTTAATTCTGTTGTTTAACTAGTGTCTGAAGAGGATAAATTGTGTGGCATGATCCAACTTGGGATCATGCGTGTTACCTCACATGATTCTATGCATATTAACATTATAGTGTAGAATATGCACACTAGATTTTTGGAGTGGCATCGCTCAACAATAAGCTGGGGTAACGAGACACAGCTAAGAGGCTAGGTATGTTACAGATTGGTATCAGAGAATTTTGTTAGTGCTGGTAATGGGGGATGTTACATATTGGTACCAGAGTTCCAGTTTCAACACTAAACCTGCATGGGCCGAGTATCTACTTAAGGTAAAAATTCAGACTAGTAAGTGGCCGAATTTGGAATTACAACGCGGTAATAGTTCGCATAAAATAAGAATGCGCAAGTGTGTGCACTAAATTTTGACATTGCGGGGTGTGACACTGGAAATGCGCAAAAAACAATGGTGCATGGGTGTGCGCACTAAAATTTGGAGTTGTGTGGAGAAAAACTGGTGGTGCATATGTAATACTGATACACAATGTATATGTTAAATATTGACATCATGCATTGGTACGTGTTGAATACCATTGCGCACATGGGTTTCAAAAAGAAGAAATACAGAGTAAAAGGGTATTTGAGTGAATTCCAAATGACCATAATTTACCATGCAAGACTCAGAATTGTGCAAGGGAGCGGTTCATGAGAAAGTGTTGGACATAGGAGTCCAATTATTCACCCAATTTTTTTGAATTGGGACATTAAAATCATCCAAGAAATTATAAGAAAAGATTTTGACAAGATTGTGTAGAGTTTTCATGAAGTTGTCGCATGAATTCATCTAACAAATATTATTTCCTGCACATTTTTCAGAATTAATAGTGATTAGATCAGGACAAGATCAATGCAGAGAGTCAAAAGCATGGAAGATGCGCAGAGAACTTACAACCATGATTATGAATTTGGGGGTTTGTATATCAATATGGGTATTGATAATACAAAATCCAATGAGCATAAAGAAGGAAAGGAGGAGTGCATAAAATTGGTAGAAACCATAAAGGGACTGCAAAAATATATCCAAAGTTATAAAGATGATAATGAGAGGCTTATGAAAGCCAAGGAGCAACACAATGACTTCAATATCAAGTTGATGCAAAGCTTGGACATAATAGAAGATAAAATGGACAAGGAGACAGAGTCAAGCAAGTCAAGAAGATGAAAGTCTCATGATGAGAGAATAAAAACAAGAAGTGTTGATAGGCATCACCATCACTCACCAAAAAATTCATTTAGGAAAGCGCACAATAGCTCAAGTCCATCTCCTGCAGAAAGCATAAGAGAATGACTAGGGTAGACGAGCTACATGGAGAAATGAATAAGATCAAGCCTCCTACCTTTGATGGTGAGCACAAGAAGGATGAAGAAGCAAAGACATGGTTGTTGGGCATGAGGAAGTACTTCCAGCTGCATAATTACTCTGTGTATGCAGAAGGGAGAATTTCCATCTATCGGCTAAAGGGAAAATCATCAATATGGTGGGATCCGTTCGTTGAAGTGCAACACATTGATGAAAAGAAGTGATGCAGGAGCATCACCAGCTAAGCGTGAGTGGAGCACAACTGGATACACCAATGCACATTTTGAAGACATTTTTGAATTTCAAAAGAAAACACATTTATGTAATCGCTGGAAGGATGTAATTGCTTTTAATGTTTTGGGTATTGTAATACAGATCTTGAGTGTTCGCTCTCATTTGTTGGTTGTGGACATTTATTGTAATAAATGTAAAGTAGATGGTAGTCTTTAATTTCGATAAGATAGCTTAAGGTTGTAGGAGGGAAAAACTCAAGAAGACTCCCTCGTAGATGTATTGTATTATCGTTCTCATTGTAGGAGATGTAGAAAAGAGAGAGCATAGGAGAGCAGAGAAGAACATATATTTTAGAAGTTGTATGAGCAGATAGTTGTTTTTGTTGTAGACTATGTACATAAGCACTTGAATTAATATAAGAATTCTTTGATCCAATTGTCTGGTGTATTTATGGTTCATGTATGCATCTATTGAATGGTATGTTTACATTTTATTTCCAGTCTTTGTTATGCATTTGTTTCAATGCCATATGGATGTGATTTCATGTTGAATGTATGAAGTATGTGAGGAGATTATGAGTTTCAATTGTTTCTCTTCCTGAGAATTCCTACAAGGAGTGCAGTGAAAGTCCGCAAGGAGTGCGGTGTCAAGGTTCTGAGTTTATCTCATAAAGCTCGAGAGAGATAACGTTGATCTTATATTTGCAGAAGTGAAAGTGTAACATAGAGTCGTGCAAGGTGTGCACAGGCTGAGGAGAGTCTTAGACTTTTCCAACCCAAGTGAGTGGATGAAGGACTTCTGTTGCAAGGAGTGCGCAGAGTTGGAGTTGTCAGATAACCAGAGGTTATTGTGGAAGCTACAAAGAGTGCATACATGATTCCTTAGAATCCTTGATTTGCAACAAGAATCAAGCTCGGGAAGGATAGAGTCGAGGGAAGTTCAGAGGAAAGACAAGGGTTGAAGTCACCTCGCGGAACCAAGTTTAGAAGGGTTGATGCCAAGTTATTTGGCCAGGAAACATTGAGAGCCCGGACGGATGGTAGAAATTCCTGAAGGGAGGAACACCGATTTCTGTGGGTCATTTGATCCAGTAAATCTGTGAGAAGGATAAGGGATGAGAGTCTTTCGACACTCACAAGATCAGGAGAGATAGTAGTCGTCGATCTCAAGAAGAGATCTGATCGTTGATCCCTTCCGTGCGAAGGAGAAATCGGGAATTCAGGAGTTAGAAGGAAGAGGGAAGTCCACTTCCAGACTCGCGAAACGTGAAATTCCGATTCACAAAGGAATAATTTGGAGCATCGGATCACTTGAACTAAGGACTGTCGATCTGGCATAGCGGTCATAGCAAGTTCGCATTTCAGGAGAAGGGGAGAGAACTATTTCGCAAGTTCCTGATACGCGAAGTCCCGAAACGCTCGGAAGCTGGGCCCCAGGTCGCAGCCGGAGGTCACATCAGCGAAGAATTGAAGGGAGGAGTTAGGAATCGTTAAGCCCTAGTTCAGAGTTTCGAGGATAAGAGGAGTCGGGGCGACTCGAAATAGAGGTCCCGAAATCACGAAGTGTGAAACGCCTTTTGGTAAGGTGCATGGGAGGAGCTCGCACTTGGTGCTTTCTCGCACAGGCGGAGTTCGTAAAAGGACCTATGGTTTATATGTGTTGAAGGTTCCAACGTGGACCAAGGAGCCACTTCGGCTCAGAGGAATTCAAATATCCGTAGACCGAGAGGTCGACAGAACCTGTTGAGGTGGGGCAGTGCGTCAAGAAGGCTATTTGTAGAGAGTTTAAAAGGTTTTTTCAAAAGAAATACTTAACCAAGCGATACTATGACAAGAAAATGAAAGAGTTCTTTGAAATCAAGCTTGGGGGTATGGCAATAGATGAGTATGAAAGAAGATTCTTAGAATTGTTGAAAAATGTTGCATTCATCAAGGATGAGCAAGTTAAAATTCAGAGGTACCTGAGTGGGATGCCATCATTTATCAATGAAAAGATACAATATGATGACCCCAAGACATTGGAGGAAACCATAAGGAGAGTTGAATGTCTCCATGATCAACAAAGGGGAAGACTGACTTTCCAAAATTCTTGGAAAGACAAGAAGAAAAGAAAGATGGAACAAAGGAAAAAGGGGCATTTTTCAGAAATACTTCTCAGGGACAGCCAACTCCCAAGGGGCCTAGAATGACTAAGACAATGAGGCAAAGACCAAGGAAACCACCTATTCAATGTTGGGGTTGTGGGGGAGACCACATGTACAAATATTTCCCTCACAGAGGTGAAAAAGCGAGGACTGTTCACAATGTACAACAAGCTACAAGAATTGAAGACATGGTTAGAAATGTACCAAGGATCTATACAGCCCTCGATAACAAGCAAGCTAAGTTTTAGTCACACATGATTGAAGTGGAAGGTAATATTAATGACCAACCCATTTCTATTTTAATTGATTTAGGATCTAGTCATAGTTATCTAGATCCTATGATGGTGGAAAGATTCCAATTGCCAAGAAGCAATCTTGGAAAACCTTGGCTGGTGCAGTTAGCTATAAGGGAAAAAAGGAAAATTAATGAGATGGTTAAGGGATGTCCAATGGATATGAATTGGATGAGCACAAAAGTTGATTTGGATATCATACATTTTGGCTCTTATGATTTCCAAATTGGTATAGATTGGCTGGACCAACATCACGTCGTTCTAGACTGTTACAATAAGGAATTTACTTGTTTGGATGAGGAATAAAATTTAAGAACAGTTCAAGGAATTCCAAGAGTTGTAACTATCATAGAAGTTTTAGCCTTGCATTTGGAAAAAATCTACAGGAAAGGATGTCAAGTATTTGCAGTGCACATGGAGGAGACACCTAGGGATCAAGTGCCAAATGTTGAAGACCGTGCAATACTAAAAGAATTTTAAGATGTCTTTAAATAAATATCGTGGTTTCCATCGAAAAGAGATATTGATTTCTCTATAAATTTGATGCTCGGAGTAGCCCCTGTATCCAAGACTCCTTATAGGATGAGTACACCAGAGCTGAAGGAATTGCAGATGCAACTTGAAGAGCTTCTGAAGAAGGGGTATATACACCCAAGTGTGTCACCTTGGGGTGCCTCAATATTGTTTGTGAAGAAGAAGGATGGTACATTGAAGCTTTGTATCGACTTCAGGAAGTTGAACAAAGTAACAGTAAAGAACAAGTATCCTTTGCTAATGATAAATGACCTCTTTGACCAGTTGAGGGGGACAAAAATATTTTCAAAGATTGATCTCAGATCTGGATATCACCAAGTGAGAATTAAAGAAGGAGACATCAACAAAANAGTTCACTATGGTGCCATTTGGATTGTCAAATGTACCAGTTGTCTTCATGTGTTCAATGAATGGTATTTTCAGATAATACTTAGATAAATTTGTCATTGTATTTTTGGATGACATACTTATTTACTCAAAGTCTTTAGAAGAACATGAGCAACAATTGATGATGGTGCTGCAAGTATTGAGAGAACATCAGTTGTATGCAAAGTTGAGCAAGTGCACATTCTACCAGATGAAGATTCACTACCTCATAGGGAAAAGATTCGAGTTGAGGACAAACCATAGTGGTGTGAAATATTTGTTTGGACAAGCAAATTTAAATGCCAGGAAAAACAGGTGGTTATATTTCCTTAGTGATTATGACTTTGATAACAAGCATATCAAAGGAAAAAAGAACAGGGTGGCTGGCACACTTTGTAGGAGGGTGCATGAGATGCATGCGACAACCATTAGCATGTACAAATTAAATTTGAGTGATAGAATTTTAGAGGTTTTCAAATCAGATCAATGCTATGTGAGCATAAAGGAGAATTTACAACAAGGTAAATTGCAACATAAATTTGAAGGTTATGAGCTAAAAGAGGATGGAATCCTCATGTATAGGTGTAGAGTTTATGTGCCAAATGATCGGGAGTTGAAAAATATGTTATTGCCAGAGATGCATAAAGTTCCATATGTTGGAAACCCAGGATACCATAAGACAATTGTAGCGGTCAAAAAACAATACTATTATCTAAGCATGAAAAATGAGGTTGTTTATTTTATTGCTAGATGCCTTGAATGTCAAAAGGTCAAGGTTGAACACAAACACCCAACTGGTTTGCTACAACCTTTTCCCATTCCTGAGTGGAAGTGGGAAGTTGTAACCATGGATTTCATTACTAAGATGCCTAAGACTGCTAAGTACCATGATTCTATTATGGTAGCCATGGACAAGCTTACTAAAGCTACCCATTTTATTCCAGTGAAGTCAACTCACAAGGAAGACAACATTGTTGATATATACATGAGAGAAATTGCTAGGCTGCATGGTGTACCTAAGACAATTGTGTTTGACAAAGATCCCAAGTTCACATTGAATTTTTGGAAAGGGTTATACAAAGGATTCGGGACAAATCCAAATTTTAGTACAACCTATCATCCAGAGTTAGATGGAAAACAGAAAGGGTAAATCAAGTGATAGAAGATATGCTAAGAATGTATGTGATGGAAAAACTGACACAGTGGGAAAAATGTTTACCTTTGGTTGAGTTTGCTTATAACAATAGGTATCAAACATCTCTAAAAATGATCCCATTTGAGGCACTTTATGGTAGAAAGTGCAACACACTAGTGAGTTGGGACAACCCATCTAACTTCGTAGTGGTTGGGCCAGATCTTCTCCAGGAAATGGAAGAGCAGATGGTGAAGATACGAAAGAATTTAAAGGCTTACCAAGCCAGGCAGAAAAATTGCGCAGATAAAGGCATAACCCACAGAGAGTTTAAAGTGGGTGACCACACGTTCTTGAAAATAAAAGTAAAACGCAGTTCCCCGAAGTTGGGAAATTGTTCTAAGATGGCATCACATTACTGTGGGCCATTTGAAATACTAGAGAGGATTGGTCCTGTCGCATATATGCTTTCACTACCTACATCCTTATGCATTCATAATGTGTTTCATGTATCTTTACTTAAAAAGTATGTTTATGATGCTAATCATGTAATTGGTTGGAATGTGATCCAGGTGGAGCTAGAAGGCGATTTTCGAGTGTGACCAGTTTGCATATTGGATCGGAAAATCAAACAACTGCAGAATTGAGCCATGGAGCTAGTAAAGGTCCAATGGACCTAGTACGATCCCAAGGATGCAACTTAAGAGCGCGTGGATGTTATGTAGACAGAGTACCCACATCTTTTTGAAGACTTTTTAAGTTTTTTTATGTACATTTGTATATAATGCACTGAGGACAGTGCATAAATAAGAGGTAGGGGAATATAATACCCCTTATCTGAACCCCAACTGTAAATGAAAAAATAAATGTACATATAGGATGGTGAGCCGTTGGCACTAAGTTTTGATTTAGTTTTGCGCACACCTGAGTAAGTGCGCAATGATTATTTTCCAAAGAAAGAGCGCGCACATTCCACAATGTTGCACAGCGCGCACATTCCACAATGTTGCACACACCCGAGTAAGTGCACGTGGATTGTGCATCAAGGGAAGGGAACACATTCTATAGTGTTGCGTGCACCTGAGTAAGTGCACGAGGATCACCTTGAAGTGCATATCAAACCAAGATAGTTATATATATATATATATATATATATATATATATATATATATGAGGTTGGAGAGCCTGCGTGTGGTTATTGGGTTGGTGAGTGGGGATGCAAAAAGGCCAGTGCATCTATCCTTGTAAAATGTAATCATACTCAAATTATTAATGAAATCACATCGTCGCACGTAGACCAATCAGACGAAAAGAGACAGGGGGATAAACTCCATCGAAAAGGGAAAAGGGGGGCTTAAGTCCAAGGGAATATTTTATTAATATTTCTTAAAAGTATAATTATGAATATTTATTCATCCTGAGGGATGGGAACAAGTCACCAAGTAGCTAACGCTTAGTGACTCCATCTCTTTATCACTTTTCAAAGGTAGTAAACTTTGGAAGATCTTTGCAAGTCAAACTCTTAATCAATTAAAAACAATTAAAAGTGTTACTCCAAAATTAAAAAGAAGAGAGGAAACAATTAAAAGTGTTACTCCAAAATTAAAAAAAAGACTATTTTAGCCAAACTCCATGGGTTGCGTCTCTTGTTTAAGCTTCCATTTCTCCATAAGCAAGTCTTTTCTCAATTGTACTTACAAAATTGAATGTGAAAAAAACCTTTGAATCTATAGTTCTACTTTGATTCTACCCGTACTTCCATTTCTCCATAAGCAAATTATAAGCTAAAAACGTTCAACTCAAAAGCACTTAACCTTAATGTCAATCATAACATCACATTAAAAAAAACCAATAATCAATTTCATATTATTGTATTACCTTACGCATAAAATAATATCGCCAATAATTCGTTATATTGCAAATGGGATGGGTCGGGCAGTCGAAAAAACAATTATTTTAGTAAAATAAAATTATTAAAAAAAATTAAAACATAAAGTAAATATTTTCGACGTTGAGACAACTCTTCAATGTCACGTGGTCATCATATTCTAATAAAAATGTTCAGAAAACAAACACACGTCCGTAAACCTCATAATTTGTTATAGTTTAAATCTTCTAGGAAATGAATATTCAAATAAATATTTTTTGACGATTTTTTTTGGGGACATTTATGGTAGGAAATTGTTAGATCCGTAGATTTGAGTGATTATTTTTATATAATCTGAGTGCGCCACGTGTTTTTCAGCATGCTCAATATATTTTTGCATTCAAAACTGGATTTTAAACCTCCCAATAATTTCTTCCACCTATGAATGTGAATGAGGAAGGGCAGACCTCCATGAACGAAAAGGAAAACCAAAAACCTGGTAACTGATCTCTAATCCACTCCGAGCACAATACAGGTTCTGGAGACCCGTAATAGAATTGAGCACAAGCCCCAGTTTTCAGGTATCAAAGTTGTGACATTATCCTTCGACTCCCGGGATCAATTTTTGAGGTCGTCCTTATTTTTTGAGGGAAAAATGTCTCTTAGACCCGATTCCCTAGTCGATGTCCGGAAGAAACGTTACAAAGTGGCAGTCGATATAATTGAGGCCCTTCACAAGCTAGAGGAAAACATGGTGCAGATACAAAAGTCTAAACATGAAGAAAGTCTGCTGAAAAAATGCAGAGAAGGTGTTGCGGCTGCCCTCAATTTTGACCCCTCAAGTGGCTATCATCAAAAGATTAAAGTTGCAGGGTTTTAGAGTGCAAAGAACAAAAAAATTGAGTTTGAAGTTAGTTTTCCAACTTCCTGTCTGTCAGATACCATGTCTGTCAGGCTCAGATACCATGTCTGTCAGGCTGTCTATGTCACCTGCAAGATTCCTTGCCTACAGGAAAGACCTGGGAACCAAGAAGCTCAGATACCATGTCTGTCAGGCTGTCTATGTCACCTGCAAGATTCCTTGCCTACAGAGTTCTAGGCTATGCTTTCAAATATAATAACTTAATTCCATCAGCTCTGATATCATATAGTGGTATAAGCTAACGATTTTAGAGATGCAACATGCGATATAATCTACATGCCAAAATAATTCAATTTAATTTTCCATTTTCTAATGCAAATATGATATATCCCGTGCAAAGTTCTAATTAAAGCAAAGTCTGTGGATGTATAACTTAACTGTGTTCAGTGGATTATGTGTAGTATGTTGAAAAACTACCGTCTTGCTCGATTTCTGCTTTGCCCATAATAGCCTAACGCTGTATATGGCTGAGATAAGAGGTATCAGTAGTCTCATTTAGGTGGACTGGTTCGGTACCTTAATGCAAAAGTGAGGTGAGGAGCCGCTCTACCTTTGGCTTTCGAGATGATGAGGAGCAGAGGTTGTGAAGACTGCAGAATGGGACAGAAGACTGCAGGTATCAGTAGTCTCATTTAAGTGGACTGGTTCGGTACCTTAATGCAAAAGTGAGGTGAGAAGCCACTCTCCCTTTGGCTTTCGAGATGGTGAGGAGCAGAGGTTGTGAAAACTGCAGAATGGACAGAAGACTGCAGTGCATGTAGAGGTGGTGAAGACAACAAAATGCATTGACAGCAGTGTGAGCCAACTAATAACTAGTCAATGGAAAAATTTAGTTTTTATCATTTTTTAAACGCACCAACTAATAACTAGTCAACGATAGTTGACTTCGTACCGAAAGTTATAGTCCCTTCACCCTTGGCGGGTAAGGGAGTAAAAAGAAGTATTATCGTAAATCATTATTGAAGGGAGTCAACGCAACGCATGGTTACAACGCCATTAGCACTGTGGTGAGCGTCGATCGAACACGCGACCTTCAGATCTTCAGTCTGACGCTGTCCCAACAGAGCTATCCCCGCCAATTCAAAATATAGGTTACATAATTTCTTGAATAAATTGCTACTATAAGATTGCTGATAAGTGTTGCAACCAATAAGTTGAAAGAATATTATGTTTGTAATGTGTTGGGGTAAATCAATAGGATGTCTATAATATCCTAATAGGATGTCCACTCACATTTCTCTCTCGCTGTCATATGATATGAATTTTGCAGGTAAAACAGAACAGGATATAATTGAACCAAGTTACTGACTACTCTTAACGTGCCTCCATTGTCTGTTGTGCTAGTGCAACCTGTTACTGTGGGTTGACTGCTGCCATCAAGCCGCACACAAACTGAATTAAAAACGGGCGTTATTTATGCCATTAAATCCGAGCAAAACGAAACTGGAAAACAAAATTGTGGGCTGTCAATCTCGTACCTCTCGAATGCAGAGCGAGCGCTATACCATTTCAGCTACATTCCCGACTATCCCTTTGTTCTTTACAGCATGATATGCAAAGCAAGCTCTCAATTAGGTTTTACCTAACGACGTAGAGTGTC
>SNQJ01S0023266.1:5538-40627 GCA_010110895.2 Picea sitchensis | reverse complement strand
GAAATATGCTAACAAGGTCTAGACTACGACTTTAAGTTGTTTACCCCCTTGATCCCAATTGAACATCATTGATATCAACATGTACAATTTTTACTAGCTAGGCCCCCACAATGACTAACTAGACCTCCATGTTACCCTAAAAACGTTGTAATCAACATGTCCAAGTTGCCACCCACAAGTGTGATAAGAATAGATGTGTAACTTATATGCATGGATCAGAAACTGAACCATTTAACTAGCAAAAGTGATTATACATATAAATAATCACATTTGCTAAATTTTCTTTTATATAGTCAAATCATGCTATAGTGATTGGTTTTGAAGGGTTTCGTTTTGTATGGCGACCCATGTTCAAAACTTGTTGTAGTCGAGAGGAGACACCTAATAAATCCAACCATGCTAAGGGTTGGTACAACCTACATTGGGTGCAATCGTTGGGTTATTTTGATCACTTATATGCCCCTGGGTCGTAGTTTCTTAGCCGAAGAGCCTGCATGTGGTTATGGGGCTGGTCAGCTGAGATGCAAAAAGGCCAATTGGCCTATCCTTGTAAAATGTAATCACACTCAAATTATTAATGAAATCACATCATTGTGCGCAGACCAATCAGACGAAAAGAGACAGGGGATAAACTCCACTGAAAAGGGAAAAGGGTGGCTTAAGTCTATGAAAAGTATAATTATGGATATTTATTTATCCTAAGTTCTCTAGGGATGGGAATAAATCACCAAGTGGCTAAAGATAATTCTGA
The DNA here is from genome assembly GCA_010110895.2 of Picea sitchensis. Taxonomy (NCBI): domain Eukaryota; kingdom Viridiplantae; phylum Streptophyta; class Pinopsida; order Pinales; family Pinaceae; genus Picea; species Picea sitchensis. The sequence continues at coordinate 39,876 of SNQJ01S0023266.1, read as the reverse complement.
AGGAGACAAGTGTTCAGTTATGACCATGTAAATATATGGTTGAACCTTAGTGTATTTTGGGGGGATTCACTTATTTTTCCTTAGGGGTTGGACCATATGAACAGGGGAAACAACCATTACCTTATTTGCAGAGAAAATATTGGAAAGGATTTTCCATCTAGTAACCAAATACTTTCTCATCGAAGAGGCGGTTTGTCAGGTTTGTGAGCATTCTCTCCATGCGAGATATTTGTTGTCGAAGAGGTGGGTTGTCAGGTCCATGAGCATTCTCTCCAGGTGAGAGATTTGTTGTTGAAGAGACGGGTTTTCAAGCTCATGAGAATTCTTTCCAGGTGAAATATTTATTGTCTAAGAGACGGGTTGTCAAGCCCATGAACATTCTCTCCAGGTGAGAGATTTGCTAGGAATTTTTCCCTGGTGCACTGTGCATTAGTTACAGGGCTCTGAGACTTCCTGTCCGACCTGTTGATGAAGCCCTAGAAGGGAAGTGGGACAGTCGAGGGATTTTTGAGAATAGAAGGGGCACACTTCCTAGGGTGGGACATGCATGTGGGGAATGAAAGACTGTAGGCTAGTTGCAACACCTGAGCACATTGTAATGAACAATGTTGTTGATTATCAGAGGGTGACCTATTGGTGAAAGTATATGAGAAACAAGGTCTATGGTTGGGAGGAACATCTGAGCTTTGAGCGCAGTTGGTGACTCTTTATAAAAATATAAGTTTCCTTTATGTGCTTGTCTAATTTAATGTGTGCTTAATTATCTATGTCTGATATGGGTTCATTTCCTATATGATGTTGCATATAATTAATTGTCGTTATTCTATATGATGATGTTTGTACATGTAAGCATGAAGTTGTATTCAGTAACTATTGTCACACACATAGAGTATGATAGTTATTAAGTATTCATGTTAGTTAAATTTGTAATAATGGTCATGAGTTCCGAGTCAAGGCTAGAATTACCATGCACACAAGAGGCAATAATCACTGTGCGCACAAGGAAGCAGATTTGTGTGCACAAAGATAACTGAATCTGTGTGTGGCACCAAAGTGGTTACACACACAATAGTAATCATGTCTTTGGGGTGGTTACACGCGCAATATACTTGTGTGCTTTAAATGATTGTGGGCACAGTTGCATTATGTGTTAATTTCGTTGTTTAACTAGTTTCTGAAGAGGATAAATTGTGTGGCATGATCCAACTTGGGATCATGCGTGTTATCTCACATGATTCTACGCATATTAACATTATAGTGTAGAATATGCACACTAGACTTTTGGAGTGGCATTGCTCAACAATAAGCTGGGGTAACGAGACATAGCTAAGAGGCTAGGTACGTTACAGATTGGTATCAGAGCATTTTGTTAGTGCTGGTAACGGGGGATGTTACATATTGGTACCAGAGTTCCAGTTTCAACACTAAACCTGCATGGGTCGAGTATCTACTTAAGGTAAAAATTTAGACTAGTAAGTGGCCGAATTTGGAATTACAACGTGGTAATAGTGTGCATAAAATAAGAATGCGCGAGTGTGTGCACTAAATTTTGACATTGCGGGGTGTGACACTAGAAATGCGCAAAAAACAATGGTGCATGGGCGTGCGCACTAAAATTTGGAGTTGTATGGAGAAAAACTGGTGGTGCATGTGTAATACTAATACACAATGTATATATTAAATATTGACATCGTGCATTGGTACGTGTTGAATACCATTGCACACATGGGTTTCAGAAAGAAGAAATATAGAGTAAAAGGGTATTTGAGTGAATTTCAAATGACCATAATTTACCATGCAAGACTCAGAATTGTGCAAGGGAGTGGTTCATGAGAAAGTGTTGGACATAGGAGTCCAATTATTCACCCATTTTTTTGAATTGGGACATTAAAATCATACAAGAAATTATAAGAAAAGATTCTGACAAGATTGTGTAGAGTTTTCATGAAGTTGTCGCATGAATTCATCTAACAAATATTATTTCCTGCACATTTTTCAGAATTAACAATGATTAGATCAGGACAAGATCAATGTAGAGAGTCAAAAGCATGGAAGATGCGCAAAGAACTTACAACCATGATTATGAATTTGGGGGTTTGTATATCAGTATGGGTATTGATAATACAAAATCCAATGAGCATAAAGAAGGAAAGGATGAGTGCATAAAATTGGTAGAAACCATAAAGGGACTGCAAAAATATATCCAAAGCTATAAAGATGATAATGAGAGGCTTATGAAAGCCAAGGAGCAACACAATGACTTCAATATCAAGTTGATGCAAATCTTGGACATAACAAAAAATAAAATGGACAAGAAGATAGAGTCAAGCAAGTCAAGAAGATGAAAGTCTCATGATGAGAGAAGAAAAACAAGAAGTGTTGATAGGCATCACCATCACTCACCAAAAATTTCATTTAGGAAAGCGCACATTAGCTCAAGTCCGTCTCCTGCAGAAAGCATAAGAGAATGACTAGGGTAGACGAGCTACATGGAGAAATGAATAAGATCAAGCCTCCTACCTTTGATGGTGAGCACAAGAAGGATGAAGAAGCAGAGACATGGTTTTTGGGCACGAGGAAGTACTTCCAACTGCATAATTACTCTGCGTATGCAGAAGGGAGAATTTCCATCTATCGGCTAAAGGGAAAATCATCAATATGGTGGGATCCATTCATTCAAGTGCAACACATTGATGAAAAGAAGTGATGCAGGAGCATCACCAACTAAGCGCGAGTGGAGCACAACTGGATACACTAATGCACATGTTGAAGACATTTTTGAATTTCAAAAGAAAACACATTTATGTAATAGCTGGAAGGATGTAATTGCTTTTAATGTTTTGGGTATTGTAATACAGATCTTGAGCGTTCGCTCTCATCTGTTGGTTGTGGACATTTATTGTAATAAATGTAAAGTAGATGGTAGTCTTTAATTTCGATAAGATAGCTTAAGGTTGTAGGAGGGAAAAACTCAAGAAGACACCCTCGTAGATGTATTGTATTATCGTTCTCATTGTAGGAGATGTAGAAAAGAGAGAGCATAGGAGAGCAGAGAAGAACATATATTTTAGAAGTTGTATGAGTAGATAGTTGTTGTTTTTGTAGACCATGTACAGAAGCACTTGAATTAATATAAGAATGCTTTGATCCAATTGTCTGGTGTATTTATGGTTCATGTATGCATCTATTGAATGGTATGTTTACATTTTATTTCCAGTCTTTGTTATGCATTTGTTTCAATACCATATGTATGTGATTTCATGTTGAATGTATGAAGTATGTGAGGAGATTATGAGTTTCAATTGTTTCTCTTCCTGAGAATTCTTACAAGGAGTGCAGTGGAAGTCCGAAAGGAGTGCATCATCAAGGTTCTGATTTTATCTCATAAAGCTCGAGAGAGATAACGTTGATCTTATATTTGCAGAAGTGAAAGTGTAGCATAGAGTCGTGCAAGGTGTGCGCAGGCTGAGGAGAGTCTTAGAATTTTCCAACCCAAGTGAGTGGTTGAAAGACTTATGTTGCAAGAAGTGCGCAGAGTTGGAGTTGTCAAATAACCAGACGTTATTGTGGAAGTCGCAAAGAGTGCGTACATGATTCCTTAGAATCCTTGAGTTGCAACAGGAATCAAGCTCGAGAAGGATAGAGTTGAGGGAAGTTCAGAGGAAAGACGAGGGTTGAAGTCACCTCGCGGAACCAAGTTCAGAAGGGTTAATGCCAAGTTATTTGGCCAGGAAACATTGAGAGCCCGGATGGATGGTAGAAATTCCTGAAGGGAGGAACGCTGATTTTTGTGGGTCATTTGATCCAGTAAATATGTGAGAAGGATAAGGGATGAGAGTCTTTCGACACTCGCAAGATCATGAGAGATAGTAGTCGTTGATCTCAAGAAGAGATATGATCGTTGATCCCTTCCGTGCGAAGGAGAAATCGGGAAGTCGGGAGTTAGAAGGAAGAGGGAAGTCCACTTCCAGACTCGTGAAACGCAAAATTCTGATTCACGAAGGAAGAATTTGGAGCGTCGGATCACTTGAACTAAGGACCATCAATCTGGCATAGCGGTCATCACAAGTTCACATTTCAGGAGAAGGGAAGAGAACTATTTTGCAAGTTCCTGATACGCAAAGTCCTGAAACGCTCGGAAGTTGGACCCCAGGTCGCAGCCGGAGATCACATCAGTGAAGAATTGAAGGGAGGAGTTAGGGATTGTTAAGCCCTAGTTCGGATTTTCGAGGATAAGAGGAGTCGGGGCGACTTGAAATAGAGGTCCCAAAATCGTGAAGTGTGGAAACACCTTTTGGTAAGGCGCGTGGGAGGCACTCGTGCCTAGTGCTTGCTCACATAGGCGGAGTTCGTAAAAAGACCTGTGGTTTATATGTGTTGAAGGTTCCAACGTGGACCAAGGAGCCACTTCGGCTTAAAAGAATTCCAAGATCCGTAGACCAAGAGGTGACAGACCCTGCCGAGGTGGGGCAGTGCATTAAGAAGGCTATTTGTAGAGAGTTTAAAAGGTTTTTTCAAAAGAAATACTTAACCAAGAGATACTATGACAAGAAAATGAAGGAGTTCTTTGAAATCAAGCTTGGGGGTATGACAATAGATAAGTATGAAAGAAGATTCTTAGAATTGTTGAAAAATGTTGCATTCATCAAGGATGAGCAAGTTAAAATTTAGAGGTACCTGAGTGGGATGCTATCATTTATCAATGAAAAGATACAATATGATGACCCCAAGACATTGGAGGAAACCATAGGCAGACTTTAATGTCTCCATGATCAACAAAGGGGAAGACTGACTTTCCAAAATTCTTTGAAAGACAAGAATAAAAGAAAGATGGAACAAAGGAAAAAGGGCCATTTTTCAAAAATACTTCTCAAGGATAGCCAACTCCCAAGGGGCCTAGAATGACTGAGACAATGAGGAAAAGACCAAGGAAACCACCTATTCAATGTTGGGGTTGTGGGGGAGACCACATGTACAAATATTTCCCTCACAGAGGTGAAAAAGCGAGGACTATTCACAATGTACAACAAGCTACAACAACTGAAGACATGGTTAGAAATGTACCAAGGATCTACACAGCCCTCGATAACAAGCAAGCCGAGTTTTAGTCACACATGATTGAAGTGGAAGATAATATTAATGACCAACCCATTTCTATTTTAATTGATTTAGGATCTAGTCATAGTTATCTAGATCCTACGATGGTGGAAAGATTCCAATTGCCAAGAAGCAAGCTTGGAAAACCTTGGCTGGTGCGGTTAGCTATAGGGGAAAAAAGGAAAATTAATGAGATGGTTAAGGGATGTCCAATGGATATGAATTGGATGAGCACAAAAGTTGATTTGGATATCATGCCTTTTGGCTCTTATGATTTCCAAATTGGTATGGATTGGCTGGACCAACATCACGTCGTTCTAGACTGTTACAATAAGGAATTTACTTGTTTGGATGAGGAATAAAATTTAAGAACAGTTCAAGGAATTCCAAGAGTTGTAACTATCATAGAAGTTTTAGCCTTGCATTTGGAAAAAATCTACAGGAAAGGATGTCAAGTATCTGCAGTGCACATGGAGGAGACACCTAAGGATCAAGTGCCAAATGTTGAAGACTATGCAATACTAAAAGAATTTGAATATGTCTTTAAATAAATATCGTAGTTTCCACCAAAAAGAGATATTGATTTCTCTATAAATTTGATGCTTAGAGTAGCCCCTGTATCCAAGACTCCTTATAGGATGAGTACACCAGAGCTGAAGGAATTGCAGATGCAACTTGAAGAGCTTTTGAAGAAGGGGTATATACACCCAAGTGTGTCACCTTGGGGTGCCTCAATATTGTTTGTGAAGAAGAAAGATGGTACATTGAGGCTTTGTATTGACTTCAGGCAGTTGAACAAAGTAACAGTAAAGAACAAGTATCCTTTGCCAATGATAAATGACCTCTTTGACCAGTTGAGGGGCATAAAAATATTTTCAAAGATTGATCTCAGATCTGGATATCACCAAGTGAGAATTAAAGAAGGAGACATCAACAAAACTACTATCAGAACGAGATATGGACATTATGAGTTCACTATGGTGCCATTTGGATTGTCAAATGCACCAGTTGTCTTCATGTGTTCAATGAATGGTATTTTCAGATAAAACTTAGATAAGTTTGTTATTGTATTTTTCGATGATATACTTATTTACTCAAAGTCTTTATAAGAACATGAGCAACAATTGAGGATGGTGCTGCAAGTATTGAGAGAACATTAGTTGTATGCAAAGTTGAGCAAGTGCACATTCTACTAGATGAAGATTCACTACCTCATAGGGAAAAGATTCGAGTTGAGGACAAACCATAGTGGTGTGAAATATTTGTTTGGACAACCAAATTTAAATGTCAGGAAAACAAGTGGTTATATTTCCTTAGTGAGTATGACTTTGATAACAAGCATATCAAAGGAGAAAAGAACAGGGTGGTTGGCGCACTTTGTAGGAGGGTGCATGAGATGCATGCTACAACCATTAGCATGTACAAATCAAATTTGAGTGATAGAATTTTAGAGGTTTCCAAATCAGATCAACGCTATGTGGGCATAAAGGAGAATTTACAACAAGGTAAATTGCAACATAAATTTGAAGGTTATGAGATAAAAGAGGATGGAATCCTCATGTATAGGTGTAGAGTTTATGTGCCAAATGATCGGAAGTTGAAAAATATGTTATTGCTAGAGATGCATAAAGTTCCATATGTTGGACACCCAGGATACCAGAAGACAATTGTAGTGGTCAAAAAACAATACTATTGTCTAAGCATGAAAAATGAGGTTGTTTATTTTATTGATAGATGCCTTGAATGTCAAAAGGTCAAGGTTGAATACAAACACCCAACTAGTTTGCTACAACCTTTTCCCATTCCTGAGTGGAAGTGGGAAGTTGTAACCATGGATTTCATTACTAAGATGCCTAAGACTGCTAAGCAACATGATTCTATTATGGTAGCCATGGACAAGCTTACTAAAGCTACCCATTTTATTCCAGTGAAGTCAACTCACAAGGAAGACAACATTGTGGATATATACATGAGATAAATTGCTAGGCTGCATGGTGTACCTAAGACAATTGTGTTTGAAAAAGATCCCAAGTTCACATTGAATTTTTGGAAAGGGTTATTCAAAGGATCCGGGACAAATTTGAATTTTAGTACAACCCATCATCCAGAGTTAGATGGCAAACATAAAGGGTAAATCAAGTGATAGAAGATATGCTAAGAATGTATGTGATGGAAAAACTGACACAATGGGAAAAATATTTACCTTTGGTTGAGTTTGCTTATAACAATAGGTATCAAACATCTCTAAAAATGATCCCATTTGAGACACTTTATGGTAGAAAGTGAAACACACTAGTGAGTTGGGACAACCCAGCTGACTTCGTAGTGGTTGGGCCATATCTACTCCAGGAAATGGAAGAGCAGATGGTGAAGATACGAAAGAATTTAAAGGGTTACCAAGCCAGGCAGAAAAATTGTGCAGATAAAGGCATAACCCACAGAGAGTTTAAAGTGGGTGACCACACGTTCTTGAAAATAAAAGTAAAACACAATTCCCCGAAGTTGGGAAATTGTTCTAAGATGGCATCACACTACTATGGGCCATTTGAAATACTAGAGAGGATTGGTCATATCGCATATATGCTTTCACTGCCTACATCCCTATGCATTCATAATGTGTTTCATGTATCTTTACTTAAAAAGTATGTTGATGATGCTAATCATGTAATTGGTTGGAATGTGATCCAGGTGGAGCTAGAAGGCGATTTTCGAGTGTGACCTTTTTGCATATTGGATCAGAAAATCAAACAACTGCAGAATCGAGCCATGGAGCTAGTAAAGGTCCAATGGACCTGGTACGATCCCAAGGATGCAACTTGAGAGCACGAGGATGTTATGCAGACAGAGTACCCACATCTTTTTGAAGACTTTTTAAGTTTTTTTATGTAAATTTGTATATAATGCACTGAGGACAGTGCATAAATAAGAGGTAGGGGAATATAATACCCCTTATCTGAACCCCAATTGTAAATGAAAAAATAAATGTACATATAGGCTGGTGAATTGTTGGCACTAAGTTTTGATTTAGTTTTGCGCACACTTGAGTAAGTGCGCAATGATTGTTTTCCAAAGAAAGAGCACGCACATTCCACAATGTTGCACACACCCGAGTAAGTGCACGTGGATTGTGCATCAAGGGAAGGGTGAACACATTCTATAGTGTTGCGTGCACCTGAGTAAGTGCACAAGGATTACCTTGAAGTGCACATCAAACGAAGTTATATATATATGAGATTGGAGAGCCTGCGTGTGGTTATTGGGCTGGTGAGTCGGGATGCAAAAAGGCCAATGCGTCTATCCTTGTAAAATGTAATCACACTCAAATTATTAATGAAATCACATCGTTGCACGTAGACCAATTAGACGAAAAGAGACAGGGGGATAAACTCCATCGAAAAGGGAAAAGGGGGACTTAAGTCCAAGGGAATATTTTATTAATATTTCTTAAAAGTACAATTATGAATATTTATTCATCCTAAGGGATGGGAACGAGTCACCAAGTAGCTAACGCTTAGTGACTCCATCTCTTTATCACTTTTCAAAGGTAGTAAACTTTGGAAGATTTTTGCAAGTCGAACTCTTAATCAATTAAAAACAATTAAAAGTGTTACTCCAAAATTAAAAAGAAGAGAGGAAACAATTAAAAGTGTTACTCCAAAATTAAAAAAAAAATTGTTTTAGCCAAACTCCATGGGTTGCGTCTGTTGTTTAAGCTTCCATTTCTCCGTAAGCAAGTCTTTTCTCAATTGTACTTACAAAATTGAATGTGGAAAAAACCTTTGAATCTATATTTCTACTTTGATTTTACCCCACTTCCATTTCTCCATAAGCAAGTCATAAGCTAAAGATTGAATCACGTTCAAATCAAAAGCACATAACCTTAATGTCATTCATAACATCACATTAAAAAAAACAATAATCAATTTCATATTATCGTATTACCTTACCCATAAAATATAATCGCCAATAATTCGTTATATTGCAAACGGGATGGGTCGGGCAGTCGAAAAAACCATTATTTTAGTAAAATAAAATTATTAAAAACTTTAAAACATAAAGTAAATATTCTCAACGTTGAGACAAATCTTCAATGTCACGTGGTCATCATATTCTAATAAAAATGACCATAAAACAAACACACGTACTTAAACACAATAATTTGTTGTAGGCTAAATGTTAGGAAATGAATATTTTCTGACGATTTTTTTTTGGGGACATTTGCTTGAAACTCGGCAGGAAATTGTTAGATCCGCAGATTTGAATGATTATTTTTATATAATTCATTGTTAGATTCGCAGATTTGAGTGATTATTTCTATATAATCCGAGTGCATCACGTGTTTTTCAGCATGCTCAATATATTTTTACATTAAAACTGGATTTTAAACAACAAAAAATAGTAATTTCGTACATATTTGTGTCGCCAAATTCGGATAAAAAAAACCATTTCATAAAATAGTTAGATAATGCCTAGTAATTTCATCCACCTGTGAAATGAGGCAGGGCAGACCTCCATGAACGAAAAGGAAAACCAAAAACCTGGTAACTGATCTCTAACCCACTCCGAGCACAATACAGGTTCTGGAGACCCGTAATAGAATTGAGCACAAGCCCCAGTTTTCAGGTATCAAAGTTGCGACATTATCCTTCGACTCCCGGGATCAATTTTGAGGTCGTCCGTATTTTTTGAGGGAAAAATGTCTCTTAGACCCGATTCCCTAGTCGATGTCCGGAAGAAACGTTACAAAGTGGCAGTCGATATAATTGAGGCCCTTCACAAGCTAGAGGAAAACATGGTGCAGATAGAAAAGTCTAAACATGAAGAAAGTTTGCTGAAAAAATGCAGAAAAGGTGTTGCGGCTGCCCTCAATTTTGACCCCTCAAGTGGCTATCATCAAAAGATTAAAGTTGCTGGGTTTCAGAGTGCAAAGAACAAAAAAATTGAGTTTGAAGTTAGTTTTCCAACTTCAAATCCAAGGTTGATATAGATCTGTATTATGGGGCTTACCAGGGAGACACATACAACTACACTAACCAGTTTTTCTTGCTAAAAGCCGAGATGATCGGACTCTCAGAGAGTAAGATAACAACTATCACTTCTTTTTTTCATCCACACTTACTCTTTACACCCATGATTAACTGCATATTTTAAATACGTAACATGAGAACTATGTCTATGCATCTCTGCCTCATCCAGATCAGAACATTCCCGTCTCGATTTTGCACAACAATTTTGTTAAGGGTGACCAGACCAACTTTGAATTGGGAGCGGTAGATTTGGAGGCATGTGAACTGTATCCAAAGCACAAGCATACCACCATAGACAGATTGCTTGATATCTCAGTTGTCGATTCACTGGAAGCAAAACTGACATCATTCATACGAGCGCTCTTAACTAAAATAACAATAAGTATTGGATTGTAACTTAATGTGTTTTTGAATTGAGGTATCATATTCTTTTCCAACAATATAGATATCAGTCTCACACATTCAAATTTGTATGTCTTTATGGCAAGTGTATGGTAGCAGAATGGTTTCTTCTTAAGGTCTCACATTTAAATTCCATTCACTTCTTCTCTTATCAAAGTACTTGCAAAATGGGCAATTTACAGGGTGTCATTGCCTTATCGAGTCTAGACATGCCATATCACCTGTTTTCTCTAGCGTGCTTAATCATTAATCATGTCATCTATGGAGACGGAGAAAACGAACAAAATGATATCCTCTTCCTCCAATAAGCCACAACAAAGTAAACACTTAAGGTGGGTTTCATTCGACATCTATGAGCCTCAGGATGGATGTGACATTCATCATGCAATTGCCCACATAGCTAGAGTGGTCGCTCTGCTTGAGAAACAAAATAATATCAAAGTGGCCATTCTCAAAAGCCTCCAACATTCATGGGTATGTATGCATGATATCTAATCTCTATCTTATTTCCAACTGTTTACTTCTCTTATTCACGATCATATGCAGGTGCATGCCACAATCTTTGTAGTGTTGAATTGGGAATCACAAGCTGGTAATAGAGCGATGTTAAATCTGCCAGAGGTAAGTTAGTTTTCCTTTCGTGCATATAACAATGTTATCGAAAAAGCATATTGGGCACAGTTGATAATCGACCTGCCCATTGATTTTGTTGTGTGATCAGGCATCGATGTTCACAAAGGGGATGGATTCAGCTATCAAAATAGTGGACTCGGGTTGGTTCCGACAGAGTTCATAGGAGACCAGGAGAGGCGTTCCCTGTGCACAATTATCGTTGATCACATTGTGAGCCTAAGCAGAATGTACATACCGAACTGGCAGATGCCTTCATACTGCTGCCTCGTCGTACTGAAGTCATACTTTGCTGGGCTGAAGGGCATATTATCGTACTCCTTCTATGACTCCTTATAAATCCCTTGATAGGACGAAGATAATAGGGTTAGGCGTATAGGATAGTGTGGAATCAACCTCTTTTCTCGAAAATAATCCCAACTCCAACCCCGCGTTGCCCTTCTACAAAGACCTGGGAGCCAAGAAGCTCAGATACCATGTCTGTCAGGTTGTCTATGTCACCTGCAAGATTCCTTGCCTACAGAGTTCTAGGCCATGCTTTCAAATATAATAACTTAATTCCATCAGCTCTTATATCATATAGTGGTATAAGCTAACGATTTTAGAGAAGCAACATGCGATATAATCTACATGCCAAGATATTTCAATTTAATTTTCCACTTTCTAATGCAAATATGATATATCCCGTGCAAAGTTCTAATTAAAGCAAAGTCTGTGGATGTATAACTTAACTGTGTTCACTGGATTTTGTGTAGTATGTGGAAAAACTACCGTCTTGCTCGATTTCTGCTTTGCCCATAATAGCCTAACGCTGTGTGTGCTCTATGTATATGGCTGAGATAAGAGGTATCAATAGTCTCATTTAGGTGGATTGGTTCGGTATCTTAATCTAGAAGTGAGGTGAGGAGCCGCTCTCCCTTTGGCTTTCGAGACGGTGAGGAGCAGAGGTTGTGAAGATTGCAGAATGGGACAGAAGACTGCAGTGCATGTAGAGGTGGTGAAGACAACAAAATGCATTGACAACAGTGTGAGCCTCCAGGGTAACCATGCATGTAGAAGCGGTGAATACAACAAAATGCATCGACTGCAGTGTGAGCGTGCATGGTAACCAATGGAAAAAATTATTTTTTATCAATTTTTAAACGCACCAACTAATAACTAGCGAACTAATAGTCCCTTGGCCCTTGGCAGGGCAGGGACTAAAAAATATATTATTGTAAATCATTATTTGAACCGAAGACACAACTTTGTACTAGGAATGGGTTAACTCGGGAGTAGCCCATTGTTCTTTGCCTGAAAAAGTAAAGATTGTTCCCTAGTTAGTCCTTTGTTTTCCGGTGATGCAGTTTTAAATTTCTGACCAATCTAGAAGTCTGATCAATTTTATGTGCATCCGAGTTGGTTTAAAATGGGGCAAAACCCCTAAGATAAGGTTCTAAAATGCATGAAACTTTGATCCATACCAAACTCAGGCTACCCCTGAAAATCCGACCGAATTCAGGTCCTTTTTTTGCCTGAAAAAAAAAAAAAATTAGGTTCTAAAATGCATGAAACTTTGATCCATACCAAACTCAGGCTACCCCTGAAAATCTAGACACAACTTTCTAATACTTTTATCATTCAAAAAAGTTTGTATTATGGTAAATCATTATCCCTAGTTAATCCTTTGTATTATCGTAGATCATTATTTGATAAAAAATTATTATTAGCACTGCGGTGACCGTAGATGGAACACGCGACCTTCAGATCTTCAGTTTGACGCTCTCCCAACTAAGCTATCCCTGCCAATTCAAAATAAAAGTTACAGAATTTATTAAATAAATTTCTACCATAAGATTGTTGATAAGTGTTGCAAGCAATAAGTTGAAAGATTGTTATGTTTATAATCTGTTGGGGGGTAAATCAATACTTGTCTATAATATCGTAATAGGATGTCCACTCACATTTCTCTCTCTGTCATATGATATGAATTTTGCAGGTAAAACAGAATAGGGTATAATTGAACCAAGTTACTACTTACTCTTAACGTGCCTCCATTGTGCTAGTGCAACCTGTTACTGTGGGTTGACTACTGCAATCAGGCCGCACACAAACTGAATTAAAAACGGGCGTTATTTATGCCATTAAATCCGAGCAAAACGAAACTGTAAAACAAAAATGTGGGCTGTCAATCTCGTACCTCTCGCATGCAAAGCGAGCGCTCTACCGTTTCAACTACATTCCTGACTATCCCTTTGTTCTTCACAGCATGAAATGCAAAGCAAGCTCTCAATTAGGTTTTACTCGACCATAATCCTCATCACCACCCTTCATCGATAGGAAGTAGCTCAACAAGACTCAAGTTTCCACTATACCACTGCTAACACATGACATGTATCTTTTGTGCCTTGGAGCTATTACTCTAAAGATAGCGATGTATCATTTGAAACCATTAGGGTTTAACACCTTCATTTTAACCTAGTTGAAATCTTCATTACAGTTGAGTAGCAATATGCTAAGAAGGTCTAGACCTCTATCTTAAGTTGTTTGCCCTCCTTGATCCTAGTTGAACGTCATTCATTGATATCAACATATACAAGTTCTACTAGTTAAGTGGTCACAATGACTAACTAGGCCTCATAAATATCACACTAGACATCCATGTTTCCCTAAAAACTTTGCAATTCACATGTCATGTTGTCAACCCCAAGTGTGATGTTAATAGATGTGTAATTTATATGTGTGGATTAGACACTGAACCATTTAACTAGAAAATGTGACTCTCTCTCTCTCTCTCTCTCTCTTTCTCTCTCTCTCTCTAGACACACACATGCTATTGGCACACGATTAAGCTACAAAATTGGTAAGGATTAAAGCGCTATGAGAGTGATGTGACTCTACTAATGCAATGGAACAACTGTGTGAGTTCAACCTTGCAAATATTATAATTCAAAGAGAAGAAGAAAATCAGAGTTTGACACTAGATGCAAAGATCTATGGGATATAACTTTCTTAAGTCATGCTAGTCCATATCACAATTTCAATTTACTTAAATGAATGTGAATGAGTTGTTTTACAAATGTCAATATTACATATTTATTCAAAATAGCAAGAATAAAATAATCAAGAGAAGTAGTCCTCGAGTTTGCATCTTCGGCCTTAAAATCAAATTGGTTGGCATGTGTATGATCTTGGTCAAACTTGATCTCCCATCTAGATGGGTATACTAACCCTTTGGGATGTGACATGTCACCAACAAGAAAATATGGGTTGTAGCTAAGGCGCCATGTCGTGTGACGTGTTGAGTTATCTTCTAAGTTGGTTCCATGTAAATTGGGTGTAAGTCACATGCACTAAGGTAGGAACAAAAAACAATATGTACTAGTCAAACAAAGATTTGTCACAATGAGTGCTTATATTTGATCAGATTTATCATGCATGTTATAGACTGTAATGGATTCTCTGCATCCCAAAAGTTCTCTATTGTAAAGATTACTACAATCTCCTTCTTTCAAGTATAAATGGTTCTTATCATGTTGGGTGTAGAATAGAAAGATCTCATTTCATCAAGATTCTTTATCATGGAAGAAAACTTCATGGTGTTATCCAAAGGGTGAGACAATTACTATTTTTCATTCTCAAGTATACAAAGATTGCTTGACATGAGAGATATACCTATCTTGACACCCCTAAAGGGTTTTCTAGTATTATGTTATGTCATCTTACTTTGGTCTTGATCAAGAAGTTTTATCACACTATCAATTGAATATTCAACCATCATGAGGCCTTGTTAAATATTTGGAGGACTAAAAGGTTGTGGATGAAGTTAAATTGTCATCAAGCCTGTTTTTGTGTATAGATAATGATCTTGTGGCCTTTTACAAAAGTTGCAATGACGACCTTTAGAAGGACTTCTCAATTTATATAATGTTGGTTTTCAATGGTGAAGAGAAACTTATGTGATTGTACTTGATGGATGACATATTTCATCCATAGGAATGGTTAATCTAACATTGCATCATAGATTTATAGTGGTGATACATCACAAAGAATCTCTTCTTGAAATGGCTTGATCATGCATTGGAGCTTACATTGGTGTGTGATGCTCAATATTTTTCTTTATTGTGTCCAACCAATGGTGTAGGGCTATGGATGTATGTGGTAGTCAAGTTGAGGTGTTTGGATATATCCACCATAATTAGGTTCTCCTGACTTCCATTATCAATGATGAGGCAACTAGGTTGGCCTCCAAACCACATCTACAAATAGAAGAACATTTTTTCTCTTTGTTTGGATTGATGGAACCCTCCTTTGTTTGTCATGTTTCTATCTTATATTTTGTTGTTCACCTTAAACACATTTCATTTTGATGAAGTGAATTTTATCCCCCGAATGTCATATGTCACTCTATTATTATTATTATATTATTTGATTGAAAATGAAATTTATAACTACCAACTAACTTTCCCAAGATATAAAAGAACTGGAAATGTCTTAAGGGTGAATTATAAGAGAGAAGAGAAGAGAGAGAGAGAGGTATGTTAAAAGATAAATGCTAATTTATTCCCTATTTTCATTTTCCATTTAGTATTTTTGTCTTAGATTTAAGAACATCTATTGATAGTAGGATGTATTCTAAGGATGTAATGAGTATGAAGGTTTAAGCTTCCCTTTTGATCTTAAGGTATATTTTTTTCTTTCGCAATTTTTTGTTAGTAGCGAGTCATTTGGTTTTGACAAACAATTTGTGGAGGTGATGTAGCTTACAACGCAAGTGTATCGATTTCCTTTAAGCTACGAGTCATTTTTTCTACTTTTTCTTTCTTTGCAATCCTTGACCTATTCTTGTATGGTCCCTGAAAACATTGAGACTTCTTTTGGAGAATTTTGGTCCAACCTTTTGGAGGGGGTTGAAAGAGGCTTGTTATGTCTTAGAATGTACTATGTGAAACATATAAGGAATTGATTTTGATCTGTCTTATTCTTGTTTATTCTTTTTCTTTCTATATCATTTATGATATTTCTTTATGCGAAAAATCATAAAACTAATATATTTCAAAAAACAAATTATTTACTTAATTTCTGCTTCAAATTATTTTCACTTTTTGCAATTTTCTTTCTTTAGTAGTCTTGTACATTATTTAGTGGTTATTAGTCTACGTTCATTTTATTTTATCTATTTATGTTAAGCAATCTTTTCAACTTTCTTTGATTTCCTTTTTCACTTTTAACACTTAATTCACAAATTCAATTTTTTTAAATAACATTAAAAAAAAAAAATCATATAACCTAATTTTTTTCAAAAGGATGGTACATGCAACTGCACTTGACTAAGAGACCTCCTTCAACCTTCTTATCCTTTGTTGTATTTGAGAAAGAAGACAAATCGAATTACAGGAAGTTGATAGGGGTTATAAAACTAGGGTGATCATTCCCATCTCCCTCTGATTAGTCTCATGAAGCAGTTCAAAATGTTGCTTGTGTGAGTGTTATTTATGCAATCAAGAGTTACTATAATGAAAAGTCTATGAATGCGAGGGATAAGAACATAGCCTCCAATTTTTAAGATATTTTATTATACGCTTCAATTTCCTTAGCTTTCCATATTGCTAGGTGTTTAAGTCGAAACTTAATGTCATTCAAAGTAAAAACCTCTTTCTTTATAATCAGATTTTGAATGTTATTTGAAACATTAGGGGATTCATATATATTTTTAAGTTACAAATTCTAATTACTCATAGTAATCATATTATTTTCTTTAGCTTTCTGAGAATTTGCCTCTAGAAATTTTAAGTTAGAATTTAGAAAGGTGTAAATTTTTTTTTTTCTTTTATTTACATAATATATATATTTTTATTTCTTTTAAATAACACTTTGTAATTATTTATATTGATAGATTTTAGTATTTTTTTAAGGTTTTCCTTATAGCTTTCCTAGCAATTTTACTATCTTTGTCATACCAAAGATTGGTCATTTTTTTCTTTCTTTCTATGGAATTACTACAGTGACAATTCTCTATGATGGGGAATGAATTGAGTCTTCCAAGATACCATAGCTAAAATTCCATTAATATTAGATAAATAAAACTTTCCAATGATACACTATGTATTAATGTAGAATGAAGACATTGAACCACAAACAACTAAAAAAAATATCGATTAATACATTAATATATATTCATGTTGACTAAAATTTATATCAACAGAGAAGTGAATAGTGTATTCCCTCATTATTTCTCAAGAATCCCTACACTCTACTTAAAGGAGAAAAGATAGAGAAATGAAGCTTAAAATTGGCATAGCAAAGTTTTATGATAAGTCAATTGGATTAGTTCAAAAAAACATACATGCCTTTGGTATTAACTAAACAATGATAAATTTGATTGATGAATGCATCTCAATGACCTTTTTATGATTCGAAAAATGGGGAACCTTCCATTTATGTTAGGTAATAAAAGGGTTATGTTGAGAATGCCCATTGTCCTCCATTTTTATCATATTAATTGATTTTCTTAGATAACACCAAATTGTTCTCAATGACCTTTTTATCATTCAGAAAAATGGAGAACCTTCCATTTGTGTTAGCTAATAAGAAGGTTACGATGAGAATGCTCATTATCCTCCTTCATTTTTATCATATTAGTTAATCTTCTTAGATAACACTAAATTTTTATCATCATATTAGTTGATTTTGATTTTCTTAGAAAAAACCAATTAAACCAAATCTAACAATTCCATTGCAACTATATAAACTTTAATTTAGCCACCCATATCTAAATTTTTATCATCATATTAGTTGATCTTGATCTTCTTAGAGAAGACCAATTGAACCAAATCTAGCAATTCCATTGTAACTATATCAATCTATATAAAATTTAATTTAGCCACCCATATCTAATTCATGGATGACACTCACCTCTTGAGAACAAAAGTGTAAGAAGAGCCGAGCAATGCATTAATATATTTTCTAGAAGAGACTACCAATGTATAAATATATTTTCTAGATTTGTGGCAACTTTAGGGCAATCTATTAAGTAAATAAAAATACACACCCTGTCTTTTGAACCCAAAGTGAACTGAAGACACAACTTTCTGGTCTGGAGTCAAAACGCAACGCTTCTGTCATTTAAAGTTATAAAAGTTTGTCTTGCTGTGATGCGGTGAGCGTGGATCAAACACGCGAACTTTAGATCTTCAGTCTGACGCACTTCCAACTGAGCCATCCCTGCCGATTGAGAATCAACGCTTGAGAGCTTTATACTATGAATCAGTGCCATATGATTATTGATAAATGTTGATAGGTATTAATCAGTACCATAAGATTATTGATTAGTTGAAAAATGTTTGTAATCTATTGTGGTAAATCAATACTTGTCTATGATATCTCACATTTCTCTCTCTCATATGATTTGAATTTTGCAGCCAAAACATAAGAGGGCATAATTGAACAAATTACTCCCTACTCTTAATGTCTCTCCATTGTTTGTTGTGCTAGTGCTACCTTTTACTGAGTTGACTGCTGTAATCAAGGTGCACACAAACTAAATAAAAAATGGGCGTTACGAGGGTTCCTTATGGCCTAGACCCTCCAACAACTAACCTAACATTCTCTTACACTTTCAGGAGGTTTCTCCTTGATCTATTTATACCATTCATTTCCTCATTATAAAGTTTCTTGAATTTTTGTATTTTTCTATCTTTGAAAACCCTAATTTGTAAGTACACACTCAAATTAGCAACTAAAATTCTTCTATCTCTCTCAAGCCTTTAGGGTTACTTGCACCTATCATCTCAAACACCTCTATAAGTATCTCTTGTGGATAACTTGGCTCCAATATTATAGGTTTGATTAACTCATCCTAAGACATATTCAATGACACAGTTTCACAAATACCTTGGTAGATTCAACCCTATGACCTCAAGGGAGTTTCCATTGTAATTAGGGTAAGGGAGATATCATGCCCATTGAGGGAACTAGGGTCTCTCTACTCTACATTTCAATTTTTTTTTATCTTTACAACATTATATCTAGGGCATTGACTATGTAAGTTATTCTTAGATGTGGATCACTCTTGGAGGCTTGTCACAACTCTCCACTTCAACCCAAGGAGATTTATCATTTAAAAAAATGAATTATATGTGAGTTCTCTTCCTTCTTATCCTTCCAATTCCAACAATAGGGTTTCTAGCTCATTAACGTAATTGCTAGTTAATTAACCCTAGTTAGTTGTCTATATTTCCTCATTTAATTTGCTAATAAATATTGATTTGAAACCTAATTGAAGTGCCCTAATCACCTATAGCCCTAGGTTATCATTAATGAGATCTTAAGGTCCTACTTAATTTAGTGGCTTTCCCTCTCCTCCTACCCAATGGTTTATCAATTCTGAGTGGGGATTCCACTCTTCTCTTTCCCCCTTCTAGTAGTGTGTGTGTGTGTGTGTGTGTGTGTGTGTGTGTGTGAGAGAGAGAGAGAGAGAGAGAGAGAGAGAGAGAGAGATTTCTTCCATCCCATCCCTCATTCTACATGTGCTAGCATGAATATATTTGTTTACTATAGTTTGGTGATTCCATTAGGGAGATCCTGTCAACAATTCCTTTTCTTGAGTGGAGGCTTTCCACTCTGGTCTCTTTTCTCTTTTTTCCATCTTTCCTTGGACTATGGAGTCTTCTTCTTGTCCTCCCTCAAACTTTTTTTTCTCCATTTCCATGCATATTGGGGTCAACAATCTCTATCCTCGAAAATTTTTCAACTTATCGCATATCAATCAAATGGGTATTCTTAGCATGCCTCCTAATAGTCATTAGAGTAGTCATAGAGCAATTCCAATACATCCATGTAACTATGTGAACTAAGTTAACCATGGAGGACACTCACCAATTCCTCCCAAAATGAAACTTTTCACTAACCCTAACCAAGTTTATTATACAAATTATCCCTTTGAACCTTACAACCAACTAAATGTACAATCACTGACCTCATGTATGGCACATGGTGAACTCATTCCCTACATGTGATAACTAGATGAAATAATCCTTAGAGAATTTGTAATCTTTAGAAACGTTCTTAGGAGACCTTTTCCTCATCAACAAGTTCACCAAATGTTGGACCTCGAAACTTACCCTAAACACCCCCTCCTTTGTATCCTTACATAGCTCCACCCAAGTGGTGTGAGGGATGTGAGACATCTTCTCCTCAGATAAATACTCAAGCAACTATCATAAATACCTAGGTACTAAACCTTGCCCTAGTTCAAATAAGTGGTGCAAGTATCATAAGTGCAACACTCATAACCTAAATGAATTTCATGCCCCTTGACAGAAGCACTCTTCTTATTGTGAACAATGATCATGATCTCCACTAATCCATGTTTCTACCTCATAATGATGGAATACCCGTAAACACGTTATCACATCTCAAACCAACACTTCTACATGACAAGATCTTCCTTCTCAACTTGTTGACGCAATACTTTCCTCCCAAGTTGAGGCTACATTAGAAGGATTTGGGGCATTCCCCCTGTTACAAGCATGGTGTGACGTGCCTTAGAATTTCATTAAGGCTCCCTCTCACCTCATAGAATCCATCAACATGACACCTTAAACATGGAGAGTAGTTGACTTTCATAGTTGCTTCTTTGTATATTTTCCCCTTCTCTTATCAACCTCCCCCTAGAAGGTGTACCACCTTTAATTCCTTTTAGATTACATAATCATCATCTCCTTCCTACTCTACATATGCCTCATGTTTCCTAGAAGGTAATCCCTCCTTCCCCTTTCTCTCATCTTCCCCTAGCTTCTCATACTCTTTTGCATATTCTTCTCATTAAATCCTTTGTCCAATAGATGCTTAAGGAAATCCTCACCCCTATCCCTTAACTCCTTTCTCTTGTGTTCCCTATTCCCATTTCCTTGGTCACATTACTATTGTCTTAGTTCTTCATAGATAGTTATCTCAAGTATGGCCCTACTTGAGATAACTCTCCCTGGTTAGGATTAACCATTGCTTCTATGATCTCTCTCTTAAGATGTCATCTTCACTTTTTTGTGTTTAGTAGGCTACACCTATGTAATTCCTTCTATTGCATTGTAGTCTCTCCCCCTGCTTCCTTAAACTTCACTAATATACCATTAGTATCGATATCCTCTATGCTTATGTTAACTCCATGTTAGTGAGCATTGTCTCCACGCTTGCAATGGATCCATGTTGATGTATGTTGCGTCCCTTTATTTCACTTGGTCCTTAGTTGATGTATGTCACTTTAGTGCTCACACTGTCTCGAGTTACCATCTGTTACATAGGATTCACACAATTTCCTCGACTAGTGTATGGCACCTCTATAATCACATTTATTCTGGATTAGCATATGTCACCTCCATTGCTTGGATCATGTCCCAGATCCACGTGTGTCACCTCTTATGCTTATGTTAGCCCCTTTCTAGCTTATGTCACCTCATGCCTTTGTAAACACCATGTTGACATCACTGGATTTATTCTCTTCCCTTTGTTAAAATGATTTGCTTAGCATCATTGCCTTGCTTTTTCATTTTTTCCTATCATTTGTCCCATCCCTAAGAGTTGGTGTCACTACCCCTTAAGAGTTGGTGTCACTACCCCTTCCTTGCTAAAGGAAATATATTGACCTCTTTTATGTAGGTACCTAGTTCATTGTAGCATGTGCCCATGCCATCGGATCCCCCCTATAGGTATGCACATGAATCACTCTCTTATATTTACTAGTTATTTTTATCATTGCAATTTTTTCATACTTTATTACATATTTTAGTTATTAATTTCTAATATGATAAATAGGGATTTCTTAATATTTCTAATCTCATAATTTAGTTATTATATCACTTACATGATAGTTTGATTTTCTACTAACATATTTAATTTATGTTTTCATAATTTAATTGACATCATTCTACATAGTAGTTGAGCTTGATTCTCCCCCTATAATGGCATTCTTACTTGACATGTATTTCTTTCTTTTTGAATTTTCTCTCCCTTTTGTATGTTGTTTTCCTGACATCATAAGAATACACAAGGAATCCTTGTATCTTTACCTTGCAAGGACCTCCAAAAAACTTTCATGCATTTGCTTACTTCTCCTTTATTGCATCTTGTTACTATTCCCATCTTATGGATAACATCTCCTTCAAGAGGGAGAAAATATAGCATATGAGATTCACGCTTGGGTACTCATATATGTATATCCACTAGGAGGTGAATTATATAATCCACTCCTATGTTGTATCCATATGTAACCCACCCAATGAAAATGGGATACCTCTCAACCACTGCTATAATTTGATGGATTTCCTTCCTGGAGTCTCACTTTCCTTGGCCTATATGTGGGACTTCTTTGCAATGTCTAGTGCTTAGAGGAGTTTCCTTAGATCCCTTCCCCTTTAGTATCTAGCCCTTAGTAAGTAGTTTGACTCATTTTGACCCACATGGCACCCATTTGTGGCATTTTATAACTTTGTAGGTCCAGTTGGGGTTGCAAACCCTTTGGTTGGGTCCATGGTCACTTATGATGCCTCTTTCAGGTCCGTGGCTGCCCAAACCTATTTTGGACTTTCTATTTATGGAGTTAATTTGAGTCAAACCCATCAACTCTTGTATGATTTCTTGGCAAAAAGTGTACTATATGTTTCATGGAGGCATCACAATTCTTGTAATAATTAATTTATAAAATATCTAATCGAAACAACATCACATTTTGGGTCTTTTGAACTTATATTCTTTTAAAGCAATGATTGAAATATGAAATTATTGTGATTTCCTTGTTTCATAACTAACTAGTAACCTCATAATTACAATGTCATGTTTATCCCGAATGGTCTACATTACCAATACCAATTAGTAAGAATAATAATATCATAGTGTTTAACAATCTCATAATTACAATGACATGTTTATCCCAAATGGTCTACATTACCAATACCAATTAGTAAGAATAATAATATCATAGTGTTTAACAATCTCATAATTACATGCCATGCTTATCCCCAATGGTCTACATTACCAATATCAATTAGTAAGAATAATAATATCATAGTGTTTAACAATCTCATAATTACATTGCCATGTTTATCCCAAATGTTCTACATTACCAATACCAATTAGTAAGAATAATAATATCATAGTGTTTAACAATTTAATGATGCAATCATTTAGTGTCCATTTTATATACCTAATTAGTAATGACTACACTCAATTCTCACATACAAGAGTGACTTATCTTAATGACATTAATAAAATTTCCATGTTCACCTTGGTGATGGTTTTGGTTTTGAGATTGGATTCTCTTCTCTTTTCATAGGTAAGTTAGATAAGTTAATAAGGTGCACAATGCAGTTTTTAGTATTTTATTATTCTAAGGCATGGCTTGGTCAACCTAGAGGATTTCACCTTCCGTATCGTTCATGGACTATGCAATCTCTTGTTGGTTGAATTTTTGATCTAGTTTAACCCTTTTTTGAGTAGTTAAGTTCTAATTTTAGGGATTGAAAATGATTCATTCCCAACTTAAGTTTGTAAATTTGAAAATTTATTTGATAGTAATCATGGAGGTTTTTTCAATGATACCACGTTTTCAAGTAAGATGAGTTGGCTCATGAAAGCTATATGGATTAAATACGTGGTTATGATGTGATGTAGCTTCAAACATTGAAAAAAAAAATAAAAAAAATTATATGTAACTTTTGAATTTTAGAATAAATTAAAGTTTTATTTTAAGTTGAAGAGTATATTTTCATTCAACTTTGAGGAAAAGTTGTAAAAATAATTGTATTTTAATTAACTAAAGTAAACTAAGTATATATTTCAAAATTAAAATAATTTAAGTATATATTTCAAAATTAAAATAATTTTAAATAAAATATTGTTCTTCCAATTTTTTACCATGTTAAAAGTTAACAAACCATCAAATAAATAAGTTGTAACTTTAATAGAAAATAATAATAATCATACTTTGTAATTTTAAATATAATCTTCTTATGGGTTATATGTATATTAAAAATAAAAATTAAAAATTATAAACACAAAGTTATATTTCTTTTCTTTGGAGGAGTTTGAGAGTGTTTTAAATGACAATGTAAAGTTTTAGACATAATGTCAGAATCAAACCCTTTTGTGGACACCCATGTAAGAGAGGATTTGTTCTATGTATCCATATGATAAGTAAGGATTACAACTCAGATTCATATCTCAACCATATCACAATCATGCTTGACGATGAGAGTCATGTTTGTTCTAGATACCAATAGAAAAGAATAATTTGTCTTAGACCTCGAGGCCGTTGAAAGGGGGTAATTCTATCAAAACATTATAAAATCCATGAAGAAATCCTACTTGCTTTATAGGGATCTATGAACATGCAAATCTAGCATGATTGCACCCATTGTTTATTATGTGGTATACCATGTCTATAATTTAGAAATTCCTAAGGTTGATACAAACACAAAACTAAAGGAAATTTCCCATCAAGACCACCAAGTATGTGGTTCTTATTGAGGACATTGATTGCTCACTCTATTTCTCAAACCATGTAAAAAATGTGTGATAGGATGAATGTTAGAGCATAGTCCCTATTGCATAGATACACAGATAACATAAATTATGTTACCTTCTCCATATCTTACTTAAGAATCCCACCTAGGCATAAAAAATGTTTCTTCAAGAATTAAGGTTGTAAATGATACTTCTCATTGTTCTTGGGCTTACGATGAGGGAGAGGGAAAGAGATCTAAGAAGCATTCTCAAATATTTGACTCTAAAAATATTGTCACGTTCAAGTTAATGTTTCTAGAAACAAGGAGTGTTATAGATAATGATACATAAAATTGGGGAAATGGGAATGATTAAAGGAGTAAAGAACCGATGTTGTAGAAAATTGAATAAATAGAATCACAATTCTCATTGTTGTAATTCCAATTTTAGGTTTTGTCACGTTGACAAGGTATATTTTGCGTAGGGTCATACATAAACTTAATCAAGAACATACAAGTTATTGCTAATCTTAATGAAATTTTTTCGTCCCAAACAAAATCATTAACATAATTTCATGTGAAATAAAGAAAAACTACACATTATCTTTACAATGAGCTTGAGAAAACTTATACAATATCAATGAATTGTTTAGAGATTCACATTCAAGTATTAATTATGTGTTTTTTCCTCTGATTATAAATTGCAATAATAGGGATGTCGTGAACAATATACTAGGTGGTCGAGAGGCCATCAAATGTTCTCAAATAATAATAAAATATTAGATAGCAATGCTACAACCATGTTAGATTTGTCCACATGTTAGATGCTTTTAGAGAGATGGACTATGTGAACATGAAGAAAGAGAGATGACCTCATTTCTTTGGGTTTAGTTGATGTCTATTGTGTTCTCTTCAAAAATGTCATTGAACCACGCATTTGTAGTAAGTCTTGTTAATAAGTTTTCAGTATCATTGCACTTTACACATGACCCATGACTAATTGTTTTGTTTTTTTGCAAAGCCAAGAGAGGAGGAAAATATAACAAAGGAAATGACATTATGGAAAGTGTGGGATCTGAACACACTAAGTATGTACTATGGACATTAAATGTCATGCCAATTATCATATCGACAAGGATAAGAAAAAGAACATAACACATAAATTCAAGTGGGGAACTAGAAAGATAAGGTGTCCAAGCTTCTCTTGGAAGCTTATATTAAGTGACACTTAAGAAGTTGGATATGTCAATACAGTGATAGGATTATATAGGCATGAGCTCTGTGATGGATTTTATGTTGTGGAAGAGTACACCATATCAAGGAATAGACGCGAGCCAACAAGAATAGAGACGATTTTAGTCTTTAGAGGCCAAAGGCAAGTAATGATTATTGAATCATGAATCTTTCTCATGATTTACATCCATCCTCATATAATACGAAAGTTATAATGTTCAGTGAGCATCCAAGAGTTGGAAATAAAATTGATGGGTTATTGAAAATGAGACCCTTTTTTTGAAATTTTAGTACAATTGGATTTTTTTAAGGGTGTCTTTTGAACTACCCTTGTAGGATGGGTTTTCCCTATGTGCGGAACTTCATACCTTTCTTCCAAGAAATTGTAGGCATGCTATTTGAGACCATGATTGAAATTTGAAAATAAAACATCCCATCGAATTTGACAGTTTTGATGATGGTTATAATTTTTTTTTAACCATATTTGACAAACAATTTATCCATCAAATTCTATCCTTGATTGGAATCCATATACATGCAATGTTATAATGCACAAAAGAAAAGAGTGGGAATATGATCCATAATTGTTATATAACCCACAAAGCCCTTTGTCTCAATCGGAAGAGAATGGCCACGCACCTAATTACTAGTGGTCGATGATCACTGCATTTAGGTATTTTTAAGAAGAGTCTTCAAAATAAATTTTAAAAATCCAGATATGCCATGAAAATTAAGTAACTTGTTCTTTACCCAAAACACTTTGAACGTCATGAATTTTCTTATTTTTCTCCGATTGTGGCGGGTTCAAGTCACCTTAGACATACCAATCAGAGATCAGTGGTCTGGCTGGAAACATGTATATATGATCTCATCAAAACATTGTTGCCACTCCTGTCGAATATTTGGATAGTGTCGATCACCTCCTTCTCTCCAAGAAAGCAGTAAATAATTATTTCGTTCCTGTCACTGTTAAAGACAAACATCTAATATGAAATATTGCAGTGGACTTGTTAATATATTGATCTATGGAGTGGCCCTATGTCAATGCAAAAAAAAACCTCATGTAATCGAACAAGTTATCTTGAAGGGAAATCCTTATCTCGATTGCAGATTCTGTTTATTCAACGAGTATGGAA
This sequence comes from Picea sitchensis, assembly GCA_010110895.2. Lineage (NCBI taxonomy): Eukaryota > Viridiplantae > Streptophyta > Pinopsida > Pinales > Pinaceae > Picea > Picea sitchensis. The sequence continues at coordinate 12,876 of SNQJ01S0023266.1, read as the reverse complement.
CAAAATCAATATTTAACTTTGTTTCATGTATGTGGAATGAACGAAATCTGCAATCGAATTAAGTTCGGGTATCTCAAAGAGATGTTGTGAATTTGAATATATTGCAGTGGACTTATTAATATATTGATCTGTGGAGTGATCCTGTGTCCATGCCAAAAACAACCTCATGTAATTGAACAAGCTATCTTGAAGGGAAATCCTTATCTCGATTGTAGATTCTATCTAGTCAACCGGCATGAAGCAAAATCAACATTTAACTTTGTTTCGTGTCTGTTAAATGAACAAAATCTACAATCAAATTAAGTTTAGATATCTCAAAAAGAGACATTGTGAATTTGAATGCCTCCACTCTATAAGGCTTTGTTCCTATATTTCCTATCTAGTTTGATCTTGTGTTTAACTCAGAACTTGGGGTCTGATTTCATTTTCTCAGGCCTTGTAGCATGATTACTTTTCATTCCTTTTAAATGAATAAGTCAATTGGGCTTTGTCATGTTTCACTCTCTAGGTTACAATTTGGCTTCCTTTTGACTTATGTTTTTTTTAAAGGTTTTGTTAAGTTGTTTTTTTTTGGAACTTCTCTCCTGGGTACCATGGTCACATCAATTCCTTTTTCTGTTTGTAAAGGTCCCATGGTCACATCAATTCTTTTTTTGTTTGTAAATTGTGAATTTCTTTTGATTTGGATTATTTTTCTTTTGTTCAAAGTTTTTTCTTTTCTTCTCTTTCCTACTTCAAATTCAAATTCCTTTTCGAGCTCAAACTTCCAGTTTTTAAAATATCTATCAATCTTTGCTTACACCTTCCGATTTTTATATCAATCCCAAGCCCAATTCGTATATATGGCCCCTTCTTCACTTTCATTAGTATTTTACTTCAATTAAAGCCTCTGTTCAAAGCATCCCTGTCTAATATTTTACTTCAATTGCAATTCTTTTTGTGTGGAAGATTTTTGAGGTCCTGGGCATGTGCTTCGATTCTTGTTCACATACAAATCCATTTAGACATATAAGGATAAATTTCAATGGCTTGGAAAATAGTTCAAAATAATTTTTCAATTTTATTTCAAAATAAAACGTTGAATGGATTGATTTTTATGGGTTTGGTTTTTTGGTGTAAGATGGATTAAATTTCGTAAGGATTTTTCATTCTCACTGCAATTCGTTCGGGGAAGTGTTAAAAATATCGGCTTTTAAACAAACACTTGCCTATCATAATCAACTAAAACACAGAGCACATTTTTCATTTGAAATTAAATCCTCTTTTCAAAACTTAATCATGAGAAGCTTTTCATCTACAAACCCTTGCCTTCAAAAACCATTCTCTGATATTTTCAAACAGGCAAACTGTCCTGATGTTTGAATAGGATAACCTTCTTTAAACACATGACCTTCTTTAAACACATCTACAAATGACCTTCTTTAAACACATCTACAACAATATAAACAAGGATAACCTGTAATTGACGATCTTGAAGCACCGAAGTACAACAAGAATCTCCAACATCTGACAAAATGTAGACATAATCAAATGTGTGATGTGTTCCCTTGGCACCGAAGAACATTAAGAACCACTAATTTGAATTATGTTACTCTATACATTGATTGGTTCTGCTTCATATAAATTTTACAAACCAAAAAATACATTTCCATTAATTAATATAACTAATACAAACTAATTAATATAACTAATACAAACTAATTAATATAACTGCCTCTCATTGCTTTTTACAAACTCCGGTAAATAGGCATAGGAGAAAGAGGTCGGATGTTCTAAATGAAAAGCGTTGATATAGGCCTGCATCTCTGCCAGTTTTGAAAACGCCTTCACAAGCTCTTTAATATCACGTCACCAATTCACAGTCTCTCCAACAGTAGCAAACAACAACTCTACGCTTTCTTGGTGGTAGTGAATCAATTAGTACAAACCAACACGAGCAACTCTTTGCAGAGTCACAGCTCCACTCAAGGTCTTTCTTCTTCACGCAGCTCCAACCACGGTCTTACAACGGTCGCACGCTCCAACATGTTGCATACGCCAACACACTAATTTCTTCCACAAGAGAAACAATGCATAGAATGGACAACATCACTTGCTCATCTAACAATGGTGATCTAGAGTCACTTTGATACCATGATAAAATTCAAGAGAGCAACCATAGAACATGATTATACACACAAATTGTAATTTCTATTACTAATATTACATACAATATTACACATATATATAGTTGGCATTAGATCCAATTATTTCCAAACATAGAGATAGTTGTTGAGATAATCTCTCAACAACCTCTTACAAATTTTCAACACATTAAAACCAGATCCAAATCAATTCTATTGTAAACATTATTCCAACATGTGAATAATAAAGAAACAAAAGGATAAGTTATACTAAGTTGTACTTGCTCAATGGATAAAAAAGAATTCTTGAAACTTTGTTTGTCTTTTACATTGAGCTTATCGATGATATGCTACCAAAATGATTTGCACAAATTTGCTCATAAATATATTTTAAATATTTTTGTTTACAATATACATACACATACATAATACTTTTACGACCAAATATCATGTAATATTAATATTAATTACATGTATTCATGTAACCCTAACAAATAGGTTGGAAAAACTAATCTCATTTGGTCAAAATTTATCAAACAAACATTGAATCATGTAACTATAAGACATTAAATCTTTGGATTTCCAAGCATTGAATGGAGAGGATTTTTTAAACCATGAAACGTTTGAAAATTGCAAACAATTCGGTTTGTTTAACATTGTCGCAAACATTGAATCATGTAACTATAAGACATTAAATCTTTGGATTTCCAAGCATTGAATGGAGAGGATTTTTTAAACCATGAAACATTTGAAAATTGCAAACAATTCGGTTTGTTTAACATTGTCGTAATAAGAGTCTCATGTTCTTTAGGGCACATGAACACTATTTCCACAAGAATTTGTGAATGTAATTTGAAAGAGTGCAACATGAATATGTAATATTGTTATGTTAATTACAGTAAAGGTAGGAAATGTATTAGAGGGCGTTGAATTGATTTTTGCATTAAAAACAACAATTTAATCAAATCCATAATTGCAATTTTAGCAAAAATAATTTAATAACATTTGAGTAATGGCGAACCATAAAGATCAAAAAACAAATTTAATCACCTTTCATTTCAATTATACTACATAGATATGAATTATATTATTAATATATAAAACCACATACAAACTTGTGTAGTGATTAGTTTACTAGGGGCACCTAGTGATTTAAAACCAAATAATTACAAGTAACATGAAAGTTTGCAAGATTCGTCAAGCATGGTTTGTTCGTCCACTTTTATGTTCAAGCAAACAAGTAATTGTAAAAACATATGTTAAAGATCAATTCTTTGCTTGGGTTTGTGCATAAGGAGGGTGGAAGATGGTTCAAAAGCCATATGATGGTTAAAAGGGATCCATATCCGGGTGTAGGGTAAAGATTTTTCAATCTTGAGAGTTCAAGAATGTGCACATTAGAGAATAAAAATATACACCTTTCACATCGATGTGTCAAGTAACCCAAGGCTTTTATCGCTGAGAAATGAGTATCAATCATGACATCATACACATTGTTCTATCTTTAACTTTCATCTAGCACCACTAGAGATGTTGACTTAAATAGAGCGTAATACAAAGAAATGTTGTCCTTATCATTGGTGTCATTGGATGGACATTGGCCATGAAGGGAGATTTGACGACTCCCTTAGAAGGAGAGAAATTGTTCCATAACCATGGTTTGGGCGATGTAGACTTCTATGTTATTTTGTATATTAATGCTCTAAATTGTGGTTTAAATGTTTATGGTAAAGTGGAAAAGATATGATACATATCCATGATAGGAAAAGCCAGCTACAATGTATTTGATATGAAGTGACTTAATAAAGCATGAACAAACTCAACTTTTTTGATAAAAAAATTTCAAAGCAAAACCAATAAACAAAAGATCCATCTTAAATTACCTATGTTCTGATAAATTATAAAAATATCATCCTCCCCACATAGGACTATGATAAAATATGAAATAAAGTAAACATGTAATAATTAATTCCATTTAATATTCAACCCGAGTGACCAGATACGCCTTTACACTCGTTTTATCATTTCCAATTAATGGTATCCCGAAAAGAAAATTTCATCTTTACACATTTTATCACTAATCTTATCTGTAAAAATATTATTATTAAATGTTTTTATAATTTTCAATTAATCTTATATTTTTATAATTTTCAATTAATTTTGTCCCGAAATGTAAATTTCATATATACTTTTATCATTTCCAATCAAACTTATTCCGTAAAGAAATTTACGTCTAATATTGAATTATGAATTTCATTTATCTCAATCTTACTCAAAGTAAATTTCAACTAATACTGAATTATGAATTTAAATTATCTTATATTGGTAGAGTCGGCCGAGCGGGCCAACCCTATAATTTTCCACAAATTTTGTCAGCCATATGTCTTGATAGTCCATACAGCACCCGCCGCGAAGGCGGACGTGGCATATTTAGCCAACTGACCCTTTTTAATTTTTTCCGTTACCTCGCGTTCTCTTTTAAGCTTGTCTCTTTTCTTCCGTACTCCTTCTCGTTCATGTGGGATAAGTCAAGTAAGAGACGATTGTCTAATTAAATGTTTTATGTTTTTTTTAGTATGTGTAGATATAAATTTGAAGAAATGACAATTTTTTATTATTTAAATTGTATTTTCTAAATGTATAAATAGATTTAATATGTTGAAAAATCTCACACATAGATCACACAATTTTAACCATTTCAATCTTCTTTAATAAAAAAATAATAGTTTAAATGCTCTACATTTTGGCTTTTTTTTGGAATAGAATTCATTTATGCATTCAAAAATGCAATTTAAACAACAAAAAATTGTCATTTCATCCAAATTTATGTGGTCGGATTTCTACAAACAAAACAAAATGTAGAACATTTAGACAACATCATTCGAAAAAAAAGTATGACTTAATTTGTGCTTACCATATTTATATGCATTCCAAATTTTTTTTGATTCCTTCTATCATCGAGTCAAAGAAAAAGCTAATAAATTAGCAAAAGGGTTTGTGGAGAAGAAATGAACTGAATCATTGCAAAAGGTGATAATCCAAGTAAAGGAAAACAAGAGATAGCAGATAAATAAGGAAAAAATCTTAACCTATAATAACAACTAATGACACCATCCCACACTTCACCTAAAAAAAACATAACATATTTGTGATAGACAAGTTAAGAATCAAAGGAGTCTCGTTGGAATAACCCATCTTCAAAGATTTTTCAAGCCACTTCATCTTCCAAAAAGGAACAATGCATTACTACATGGATTTTAAAGACTAACACAACACAAATAAATATAAGTGGTTTAATTTCTAAATGAAAAAACATCACCATTTCCCACCGATAACAATCCTCAAAACATTAAGGGTGAGAGGTGCGGGGGCGATCATCCAAGATCTCTAGGAATGAATATAAACAAATAGAAATGCAATACTTCTAGACTCTTGGAATCAACACACACAATTAGGCAAATGCATACTCCCTTCTTCAAGGTCCATCCAAGATCTCGAGGAATCACCCTTCTTCAAGGTTCATCCAAGATCTCCAGGAATCAACACAAACAAACGAAAATGAGATATATTTCTAGATTCTTGGAAAACACAAACAATCAAGGAAAGACATACTCTTTTCTTCAAGGTCTGAAATTAGCTGTAACTCCACAAATTCAATCCATAATCATGATTCGAGACTCATCAATTGTCCTCCAAACACTTATCAAAGATCGAAACTCGAACAACTTCAAATTGTATTCAATACTGAAGAGAGAGAAAACTAAGAAGTGTCTCGTTTCAAATGCATCAAGTTTTTCCAAATCTTGCGAAATTAGCAATGCGAAACCAAAACAAGGAGGCAGACAAATTAGCCCATAAGGCCATCCCAAGGAGGCAGAGAAATTAGCCAATAAGTGCGACCAGAATGCACAAGAAAAAGGTATCAATAGTTCTTCAGGTGCATGGGGAAGCAATAAAAGAGATTAGGGAGCATATTGACTCAATCATAGAGAGATTACAGGCATGTGAACAATAGTGCATGCTACATAATGATTCCTTTATGAAGATGTCGACTCAATTGACTAAACAAGATTCCTTTATGATGATATCGACTCAACTGACTAAACAGATACTGCAGTTGGAAGCAAAGTGTGTCTTTCTCGGAAGCGCACAATAGAGTCAACAAGCTGATTTAGGCGCTTCTAATCAACTAATTATGGATTCTTTCGGGAATGGAGGAAACAGAGAAGAAAACACAATGCAACAACATTTTGAAGCAATGGAGATAGGAAACAAAACACGGAGTCAATGCAATGTACATAGCGAATGGAGGAAGATGGTAGTTTTAGCATTCTCTAATTTTGTCATGTATTTTAGGGTCTTACTTCTATTAGGTTGCTTCTGTAGGATATATACTTGTGTAAATTGATAGAAAGCTCTGTTATCAATGTTAATAATTGATTTATGTTGAAACAAGGCTTAGAATGTTGGAAACATGCCAACGAATTTCCTCATGTGGTCACATGCACATGCATGCAACTATGTCAATGCGCATGCATGCAATCTATTTATGAATTGTTTGTGTAACTATGTGATCTATTCAGAATCACTCTGTGTAACTGAGTGATAGATGTTATATATACGAGCATACCCATAGAGGTGTGAGTGCAATGTGTAGTGAGTGTGTGAGAGCAAGACACAATACTGAGGTGTTGTGTGTATGAAAGGAGAGGATGGTTGTATGCATGGGTTGACTATTTTAATTCTCCCTTGAATAAAAAGAATATCGATTATCATTTCCTGTGGTTTTTTTTCCTCATTGGGTTTCCACATAAATCACTGTGTCAAATTGTGGGATTGTTGTGCTTGGTTTAATGCATGTTTGATCTTGCTTGTGTATGCTCTATTTTATGCTCTGTTTTTCTTTCGCTGCCTAACAAGTGGTATCAGAGCTTAGATTTGAAGGAAACAACAAAAGAAACAAGAGTGGTGATGGTTGAGTCACCGTGAAAAAAAAATGTATTTACTTTGGAGTTGTAAAAAATTATTGATTGCATGTAAATGGGAATATGTTTGTAAGACCTGGATAGGCATGTGTTGTTGAAATAATGTAACTGCAAAGTGTATTCTAATTATTATTGTTGTATTATTCATTAGATCAATCCCCTATTGTGGATTGATCATGTCGGCTATTGTAAAAGACCAAATCCCCTTTTGCGGATTGGTCAAAACATAA
>SNQJ01S0023265.1:66194-77661 GCA_010110895.2 Picea sitchensis | reverse complement strand
CTTGCGTTGAAGATCTAAGCATATAGATCTCAGTCTCCTAGATCTATGAGCTCCTTAGCATGATGCAACCAGACACATAAACTTAGGATAAGTGGGTTTTTAACCCACTCTTTGCTATTTTTTAGCGAAAGGGGGCCATTTCTTAGGGAACAACACCCCCTTACAAATATATGTGATAATATTAGGCTCCTTGGGGGATGGCTTTCTCCCTATCAGATGCCAACAACGCTTTTGCAGTTTCATTGCCTTGCTATTGGGTTATGGAGTCACTTATTAAACCAAAAATAAAATAGGAAAACAATATTTACAAATAAAGGGGATCAACTTATGGCTCAAATAAAAAAATTCTTCAGGAAATCCCCATTTACAGGGCCATTACAAACTTCCCCGCCCTTCAATTTCTACAACTTGTAAGTATTATTTAAAAACACTTCAAATATTTTGAAAGGCCCGATCCACAGGGCTTCAAATTTGTTGTGGTTTCCTCTGTCCTGCATGGGTGCATCCCACTTGAGCACTAGATCTCCCAGCTAGAAATCTTCTTTTCTCGATTTTCTTTCAAAGGCTTGCTTGATCCTCTATTGACAGTCATGAGATCTATCCACTACCTTCTCTCTGATCTACTAGGCTTCTACCAGTTGATGAATTCTTCTAATCATATTGTTAGGCTCTCCTTGATAATCCTGAAAGAATTTCGCTATGGGTAAAGCCAGCTAAGAAGGAAAAACAACTTATGTCCCATACATGAGTTGGAAAGGAGATCAGGTTCCCAGGGACCTCTTTGTTGTCACTCGATCAACCCATAGAGAAAATTTGAGCTTTGAATCCCATGCCTTATTATTGTCTTCTAACAGTCTTTTAATAATCTTGATCAAACTTTTGTTAGAGGAATCTGCTAGTCCATTTCCTTGGGGATAATAGGGAGTGGATTGAATTAATGAGATCCCAAACTTCTCACAGAACTTGATCAAAGGCTCAGACTTGAAGGGTGCAGCATTATCAGTGATGATCCTTCTAGGACAGCCAAACCTTGCTATGATATCCTCCAGGAAGTTGATGATTACCTTGTGGGAAGCGCTCCTTGTGGGGATAACTTCTATCCACTTGGTAAAGTAGTCTATTGTAGTTAGGATCCTCCTATGTTGACCACTAGAAGAAGGATGAATTTCCCCATTGAAGTCCAACCCCCATTGTTGAAAGGGTCTTGAAGCTACTACAGGCTTTAGTGGCAGGGATTTGAGCTACTTCTTTCCTAAGAATTTTTTACATTTGATACAGGCTCTAATTTTTGCACAGACATTTGTGAATAAAGAGGGCTAGTAGTACCCAGCCTTGACAATTTTGTAGGCTATGGTCTTCCATAAATGGTGTCCCTCACATAGGTTGCTATGGAAATCAAACATAATTTTCTGGGCCTTCTGTGAATTTAGACATATCAGAAGAACTCTTAGAGGATCTTTCTAATACAAGACCCGATCAATAAAGCAATACCTAACTTCATTGACATTTAAAGCTATTGCCTTGCTTATTCCCATACCATCAGGGGGTCTTAATTTTTTCAAAAAATATATAATATCTTCATACTAGGTGCATTCTTCTAATGGAGGGGTGCCATGAGGATTTTTATCAGCGAACACATCTTGCTGACCCTGTGAGCAGGTGTTGATGAAGTTTACCCCCAAAGATATGCAATTAGATTTAGCCAACAACTTGGTTAAACCTTGGTCTTTAACCAGCTTGGTGGGTTTTATTTCCAGATCAAACTCGAGGATTTTTGCAATCCACTTGCTCCTTCTCCCATCTATGTTCGACTGAATGAGAATGTCCTTCACAGCAGCTGAAGGGACATACACAAAAATCCTTGAATGAAGGACATAGATCCTGAAATTGAGGGATTTCACCAATGCATAGACTTGCTTCTCCATGATGTCATATTTGATCTCTGCATCCCTCAATGCCCTGCTAAAAAAGGAGATAGGTTGCTCCAATCCCTCAACATTTTTCTGCAACAAAACGACTGCCACTATATCAAAAGAAGCAAAAGAAAAAAATATAAAAATACTTGGAATAGTTAGGAATGATAAGCACGGGTGCCTCAGTCAACGCATTTTTGATCTACTTAAAGGATTCTTTGGGATCAATTGTCCATTTTACTTCATTCCCATTTCTGAGCATAACTATGATATGCTTCACCAGTTCGACAAAGTTTGAAACAAATCTTCTTAAAAATTTAACTTTCCCTTCCTTCATAGCAAATAATGATTTTTTAGGATTCAGAGAAAGACCAAACCTCCTACATTTTAAGAAAACCTTCCTCAGATGAAAGCAATGTTCATTATCGGATATGGAAAAGACTGTTATTTCATCTAGATAGATGGCCACAAATTTATCTTTCTCCCCTATGAAGGTGATGTCCATGGCTTGCTGAAAGGTTGTGTTAGCAACATTTCTTGTAAGGGGGGAAAAAGATGAAGAGGCGGGTAAAAACCCACTTACCCTAAGTTCAGGGCACAAATGCGCCTGTGTTTAAGCAACAAGTAGATCTGAGCGGAAAGGATCTATGTGCCCAGATCTACGGTTGGGAGCAGATTCCGGACCCCCCCGCCATTCTACCTTTAAGCGGAGGGGGGGTGTCCGGAATCGNCGGAATAATGGGATATTAATGTGGGGCCTCCTTCCCGACGTGTCACCTTCTGTACCATCCTTCCCCCCTTGTTAACGTGGAGACTCCTCCTTGCATCTGCCTCCACTTCTTCCAAATCACTTACCGCCTCCCTCTTCCCCTGTCACCTGTCCACTTACCCTCATAGTATGTGTCTCTCCCCCCCATTCACCTCCACCTCAGTGTCATTCACCATTCACTTGTACCCCTGCGCTCCATGTTGCTCTTGCCTGTGTCCTGTCCATACCCCGTGGTATTCCTCATCCGATGTCACAACTCCTGTTTATTCACCGTCACCCCCATCATACCCTCATCCATGTCTACCATAAGGGTCCCCGTGCAGCATTCCAACGAAGCATCATCCAAAAGGGGACTGTTCAACTGATCTAGGTGGCACCATTAGGAGACCGCCATGTCTCAAAAGACGGAGTTGACAGAGGTTGTCCCCAGTCCTAAGGAAGAAGTTATTGAGGCAGTTGGTGGTGGTTAGATATCATCTCCGCCATAAATGGAAAACCCGACGATGAGTTAAAATCACATCGATTCATCCGCTGGACTGCCAGGAGTTCGATTGCGTCTGGCATAGGTGTATGACCACTCAGAGACTGCATGTGCAGATTGTCAGTGGAAATGCAGACGCAATGTTTTTAATGCAGCGTCTCAGTTTCACTGTTGGTTTTTCTCTTTGAGTATATGTAGGAAATTTTTCCATTTTGTAAGAGGGATGGTAGAGTGAAGCTCCCAACTGTAAAGTTTTAGTAGACGTCTCTAGTTCTCTGGTTATGCATCTCTATGTAAGATTTCTTGTTTAATGACAGACAATTTTCTTACCCCATCTAGTTTTCATCTCATATCGAGGGAGTTCATGATTAACTGATTCACATGAATTATTGCAATTATGTTATGATAAAGGATTTATTGTTGCATTGTTTTATTCTCTGGTTTTCTACGTTTGAATGTAAGAATATCTTGTGTTTAGATGTTTTCTCCTATAGTTTGTTAGAAACCTGATGTTTACAACAAACCTTTGCATTTCTCTTATACAAGTCTTCCCCCTATTCACCCTTACTACAACTCATTGTCTGAAGTTTATCTAAGACCTCACTTTCCCATGCATGCTTGGCCTAGTTTCAGAGTTAAAACAATATTGTTTTGAGTTAACTTCCATTCGAACACCCCCTTTTTATAAACAAATCATGATATAAACTGATGGGCGTCGGGCTCTGCTCCTGCTACAATCCAGGAGTGACTTCCGTCGCCAACATTTCTGGCGCCTTTGCTAGGGACGAAGTTGAAAATCTTTCCTGGGATTGAACGACATTGAGCTTCTGATTCTGAAGGTGCATCAGGCATCAAAGCCCCTAAAGATTACTACTGTGCACCTGGTGACTCCATTGTGACAACTCCACTGTGGCGAACCTGTTGTGATTAGTTGTGTCTTCTAGGGGCAGACACATGCAGTCCCATCCTCGGCTGCCTCTAGCCACGCTTGAAGTGGATCCAAAGGTGATTATCAAAAAAGGGAAGGCCTCTCAAGGAGAAATCTTCACCGCTAAACTAGGTAATTCGCCACCTCCTTCCGTAAAAACTCCATTTTCTTATTCTCAGCTTCCTAGCAAGCCTGTTTCTGAGGTTTCCCGTTTTCTGAATTTCGTGAGTGTTCCTGCTGAGTTTTCCCCTCCTGATCTAGCATTAGAAGGAGAAATCCTTGTCACTCCCCTCTCCCCTGAAGTTGTACCATGGTGCAGACCTTGGACCTTAGAAGATTTCACCACCCCTCCTCTTCTTCCTATTACTGCATAGAGAGGAGCATCTGCGCATTCATATCCCTTAGCTCTCTCTTCATATTCCCCATTGTTTCCCTTTCCTCCAGGAGGCTCATTTCTGGTACCCCCTATTCACACCCCTTCTCCTTCGAGTTCTCCTCCACTTAATATTCCCATGGCAGGAGTAAATCCCCCTATGACCAGAATGGAGGCTATTATAGCCGCTAGGTACGCTCCCATTATGTTACCTCAGCCTCTCAATTCCCTCCAAACAGATGGTTACCTCAAGCAGCTAGCCAAGTTTACAGGCGAGGGGGACATAATGGCAAAAGAACACCTAGAAGCCTTTTATAGTTTTACAGATGATAATGTTATCATGCATGCAGACATATGGATGAGGATTTTTGTCCATAGTCTTCAAGGCGAGGCTAGAAAATGGCTTAAGGCCCTACCTCCTGGATCTATTGATGGGATCGAAGCTTTGGATAATGCCTTTTTGAGACAATGGGGAGATAAAAAAGACTTCATGTATTACATGACAGAGTTTGGATCTTTGAAAAGAAAAGAAGGAGAGTTTGTCTTTGACTTCTCCAAGAGATTCAATAAAATGTACAATAAAATCCCTGCTGAGATAAAACCCTCTGAAGCCTCTACAAATATCACTTATGCTAGTGCCTTTGATCCCGATTTCTTTCTCCTGTTGAGAGAAAGAAGAGCCACTACTCTGGCCCATATGCAGGATGCAGCCGTGGAGGTAGAGTCTAACATATTGGTTGTTGATCGACTCAGGAACACTGCTGATAGTAGCATATCCAGGAGGAGGCCTGAAGCCTCCCCATCTAGTTTCTCTCCCCTACCCCTTTAGACAGACGAGACTACTAAAGTGATAAAATCACTTTCTGCTAGGATGGAAAGGTGGGAGTTAGAAGGGAAGCCCATGTACAGAAATCCCCAAAATTTTGATAGTAGAGGTTTCAGGAGACCTAATAACAACGTGCCTCAAGATTTCCCAAGGGAACAAAAGGGGAAGGACAAAGAAGATCAAAGGATTCAAACCCTCCTCCAAAATAACCTAGCTTCTCATGAAGAAGGAGAGGAGATAGATCAGCTTGACCCTGAAATTCACTATATTGAAGAAACTTCCCCTTTTCCCCATTTGACTCAGTCTGCATATGTAGAATCCCTTATGAATATTAACATCAATGAGTTAGGTAAAGGAGAAAAGGTCAAAAAAACCTCTAGCAGATACCCTCTCAGGTCAAAGAAGAAAGAAGGAAACTTTGACAACCAAGATCAGCCCCTCATAGTAGAAAGGTCTACTAAATCTGCAGCAACCACTACTAAAGAAAAGAAAACTCAGAATGCTTCGCCAGCAGTCAAAGAACCTGTTTCTGAGGTAAGGGAAGATCCTAATCCCATTTCCTCCTTTAATTTTGAGCATGGAATTAAAAATATCAGAATTCCCATCCCCCTCTCAGAGCTGGTTAAAAATGAAGACTTCAAAAGGTCTCTCTCTAAACTGCTACAATTTGAGTCCCCCCAGTCTTCCTCTAACTCATTGAACCTTCAAGATGAAAAGACAGTAGTCGTCCTAGGTCCCATGGTAGAAGACAGAGATGATTCATCCCCTCCCTTATACACCTCCCTGAACGTACATGATAAAGTGTTGCATAATTGCCTCATGGATTCAAGAGCTTCCCACAATCTTATGCCCAAAATAGTCATGGAAGAGTTGGGACTGTAAGTGACAAAGGATTATCATGATTTGTACTCTTTTGATTCAAGGAGGGTGCAATGTCTTGGAGTCATAAAAGACCTGGTGGTCTCTTTATTTCAACTGCCAATGAAGAGTGTGGCCATGGATATTGTGGTAGCTGATGTTCCCCCCAAGTTTGGCATGTTGTTGTCTAGGTCTTGGATTAAAAGACTTGGTGGAACATTACAGATGGATCTCACATATGCCACCATTCCAGTCTTTGGAGGGGAACATAGGAGGTTGTACAGAGAAGCTCAGCTAGCTTATATCGTCAGTGATGAAGCAAACCCCACCAATCATCCCATCTTTGCACTTGACACTGATTTGGGGTCTAGTTTGTTGCAGGTCATTGAAACCCCTGATCTCCCTTTACAGATCAGAAAGTATCCCATTCTTAATCAAGATATACCTCCTTCGATCACCTCTATTTGGAAGATTTTCTTTGACGGAGCTTCTTCCAGTATAGGTGTTGGCGCTGGAGTATTTTTCATATCACCTTGTCAAGAGACCATATCCCTGTCATACAAACTAAAATTTGAAACCACCAATAATGTGGTAGAATACGAAGCTATTGTTCTGGGTATGAGGGATGCAAAATAAATGAGGATAAGGGAGATGGCAGTGTTCGGAGATGCTGAATTGATAATCCAACAGGCCAGGAATGTTTATCATGCTAATAATCCTCGGCTCGGAAATTACAGAAATGAGGTATGGGACTTGATTGATAATTTCTTCTTGGCTTTTAACATTTCTTTCATTCCGAGGGAGGAAAATACTTCAGCTGATTCTTTAGCTATCTTAGCTAGTTTGCTCAAAGTTCCTCTTCCGCCTATGGTTGAATATGATGTTGAAATAAAATATAGGCCCTTCGTACCAGACAATGTCAAGCATTGGAAGGTATTCGAAGATGATCTGGAAATCGAAAAATTTCTCCAATCTATTGATGAATTTTCTGCATTGCACATTGATCAGGATCGTGACCTGGAAGGTGACCCTCACCTTGAGGTGTTTTTAAATGAAATTTCTAATCACCAGATTACTCAGCTTCCTGGCAATCATATTTCGAGGGGCCTAGTCCCTTTAGAAATACTGTTCGACAGGAATGATGTGGCAGTAAAGGGTAGTGTTTCAAATGAAGATGCTGATACAACCGAATGAAAAATTAGCACACAGGAGGAGCCTAAGTTTGTCAAATTATCGAGCAGCCTGACCAATGAACAGAAGGTGGAATATAATGAGTTATTAAAGGAATTCGCTGATGTGTTTGCATGGGCCTATGAAGACCTCAAGACTTATGACACATCTGTCATTGAGCACAAGATCCCACTGAACGAAGAGGCTAGGCCATTCAGGAAGAAGCTGAGACAGATAAATCCCATGAAATATTTGTTTGCTATGAAGGAGGGGAAGCTATTAGGCCATATAGTATCAACAGAGGGAGTGAGGATTGATCTTGGCAGGGTAGAGGCAATTCAGACCCTGTCATTTCCCATATCTAAGAAGGAAGTTCAGGCCTTTTTGGGGAAGATCAATTTTCTAAGTAGATTCATCTCAAATTTTGCTGAGCTAGTGAAACACATCACATACATGCTTAGGAAGGGTGTTATAACCCAAATTGGTGACCATACTAGGGAGAATACTCTTTAGGGTTTCCGAATTTATTTGTGTTTTTGGGTAGATTAAGGATTAAGTTTTCTGTATTCTTTGTCTGTCTTTTTCTAAGGTATGAGCTAGCAGGGAGCCTGGTTCTTCATACCAGTTTTACCTGACTGTTTCTTGACGGTATTTGTCGGGACACACATAGGTACACGTGGCCTACAGAAGGCCTGCAAGCGTGTACCCACGCCCTATCCTCCTACAGCCCACGTGTGCACGCTAGCTGTAGAGATAACAGTAGCGTGTAGGACTTTAGAGAACTTTAGAGGCATTCCTCCTCTTCCCTGTCAGAGTTATATATTCTCAGGGGGTTTTCTGCAATCCTGTCTGAGTCTTTCTGGTTCACATTCCTGTCTCAGATTGTTTTTTTCGCCTTATTATTCCTTGCATTATTTTTTATTTTTTGTTAGAAATAGCATCCAAGCCTTCAAGGGACCCTGGTTATCAATACCAAAGGCCTCTTCCTGGTCTGGATTGCATGTTTTCATTTTTTGTCTTAGAATTTAGACATACACGCGGTCTGTACAAGGTCAGCCTGCGTGTACACGCATCCTGTTTTAGCTCAACATGCGTTCGCACGCATGCCGTTTTAGTGACAGAAGCGTGCTTGACAGGCTACTTTTTCTTCAGGGTGGGGCAAACATCCCCTCCTTTGATGAGAATTATTCCTCTCAGGTGTTTGAGTCTAGGGTTTAATAGTCAGTAGGTTAGGTCATCTTACCCTTAGTCTGCTTTTTCTCAGTTAATAGTTGACAGAAAATATAAAAAAAAAATATTTTTTTTTGTTTTTAGACAAGCGTGAGAGTCTTTGTTTTGGTTTTTTATTGCCATTGTGTGATTATTTACTTTGATTCTTTGCGATCTGTGATTTAAGCCATAATTTGTTTTTATTGGTTTTGTGCTTGTCGGTATTTTCCCTTCGTTGCTTTACTAGCACTTAAATAAAAATAAAAATAAACAATCTCTTTTCATTTTCTTCTTTGTTTGAAGAGTGTGTTTCTGCATCATTAGCTAGGGAGAAGTCTTTTGTTTTGTAAGTTTTTGCAGTGCATTTAGAGAATAATTATCTCGTAGTCGAGGGAAATTCCTTTATGTTTGCTGCATAAAATCTTAGAAAAGTTGAAAAGAAAAAGAAATCTTTCTTTGTGAAAAGTTGTTGAAATTTTGCATTTAGTAAAAGTCTTTTGTTTCCAGCTTTTTTCATTTATTTTTTCTTTCGTCTTTACACACCATCAGTTTCACCTTCATACCCCTTGACGTAAGAAAAATCCTTAAAAGCAATGCTAATCTAAAAATCTACTAGACTTTTATGTTTGTAGGGTTCACAAACTAGTTCAGGATTAGGGCCTTGAATTAGGCTGGAGAGGAAACTCTTCAAGGCCACTCAAAACCAAACATTAGATTCTGAGGTAGGGAGTGTCTAAGTCCAGTTTCATGGAATTTATCCGAGACCCCCCTCTAACACAGGGGATAAACACGAGGTCACGTGCGGAAAGGTAGCGGAGATAACCCCTTCAAAGCCGGACCAATCATAGTGGAGAACACATATCGAGGGCTTGTTTTGGGATTCCGTCGTTTTCATTTTCCACGGGGCTTCATGGGTCTCAAATCCATTCGAGGTCCTGAATTGTCTTCCAGACCATTTTCTCTCGATACCTTTGATAGGTTTTGGGCTTGATACCCTGCTCATTGTGGTCTACCTGACTTTCGACTGTACCCTCCTGGTGACTGTTCGTGTGCTGGCAATCTAGTTGCCAATCTTTTTTAGGGACATACATGGGTGACTGCAGGGGTATACCACAGTACCTAGGATAGAAATTGGGCCACACTTTGTAGAGTATACCCATAGGGTGCTTCCATGTTCGAGTTGCACTTGCATCGGTAAGTTGCTCTAGTGTTGGTTGTTGTAACTATTCTTCCAACTAGTTTAGTGATTGCTTGTCTTATCTCGTAGGGGATTCTTTTTAGTGTGTGTTACTTTTGAACGTGTAGAATACCTTAGCGTGTCTTGGATCTTCTCACATAGTGGAGGATCCCGAGCTTCGCCAGTCACGAAGGCTTCTGGGCCTGCCGCCGGTTACACTGGAGCCACTCCTGCCACCATTAAGGCAGAATCTAGACCAACACGGGTCTTTCGAAGCGATCGGGTTACAAACCTTTGTGCCCGAACAACTCCCAGAGGAATCAACCACCAATCTTGGCTCGGTCGAAATCCCAACCACTGATATCTGGGCATCGTTTACTGAACCAATCCAATTTCACGAATGCTATACAGTGCCTCACACAGCTATGGAAACAAATGTTGTTACTTCTTCTGGGAATTCTTCCATTCCCACCACAGTTGCTACCATAGGAGAAGCATCTCCTAACTTACCGTCGTCGGTCCAAGCCACCATGGTATCAGCCACAACTACGTCGCACAGTGGACCGAACCCGTCTATGGTGGCGACCACAACCCCCTTCACACCTAGTGCGACAGGCCCTCCGTTCTCATACGACATGCCTAGTTCGGGAACAAGTCTTGCACTCACTTACTCCACTTTACAGACTTTGGGTATGGGGTTAGGGAGCTCTAATGCTCCTCTGCAAGGTCAACTTGGGGGCACTCCTGTCCCTTTTAATGCTTTTCCTTATGCTGGAGGTCATATCCCTCCTTCGTCCCCTTCGCTTGGTGGTCTGCATCAGCAGTCCGTCGGGCAGCCTGCACACACTAGTTTATTTGGAGTCGGGAGTCAAGGAACACCTGCGCACAGTATGATGGTAGGTTCGTCACTGTTTGTTTGGAATGGGACGTTTGGTAACAACACTTTCTCATCCACCACTTTCCCATCTGGGGGCACTCCCATTTTTGGACAGTCTACTCCTGCGCAGGGTACTATTCCTGCGCAGGGGGCACATATAGAAGGACCTTGGAACTCAGGACAAGGATCCGCTCCCTCCTCTAGAATGATGTTCTGTGGTAATTCTTTCCACAGTCAATGGAACCCTAGATAGACTACTATGCCTCTCCCATCAGGACCGACATGGGGTAATCCTTCCCAAAGTCCTTCGAACACGATGCATGCCCAACACCCTATGTCCTTTATGGGAAATCAGCCGATGATTTCTCCACAAATGAAAAATCCTTACATTGGTCAGGGACATGGTTTCTACCAGAATCCAAGCTAGTAGCCAAACTTTTCCTGGCAACCTGGTGCTAGTTAAACTCTAGGACCCTTTTTCCCAGATTATCAGCAGCAACCCAAACTACCATTCCTGGCAACTTTACACTTGCCAGATTTNTTGACAAGGTTGTTAAATGATCCTATTTGTCATGATCCACATTGGCCTTCTATGCCAACGAAGTTGCCTTTGGACATTCCAAAGTTCGAGGCCAAACCTAATGAAGATCTAGGTGATCATGTGACTACCTTCCATATTTGGTGTTCATCTAACTCACTGAAATATGACTCCGTACAGTTGCAATTGTTTCAATGTACTCTTATCGGGAGTGCCGCAAAATGGTACATCAAGCTCGATCGCTCAAGATACTCTTCCTTTGGTGAACTGGTGATGGCCTTCCTTAACCATTTCCAGTTACCTATGAGATACGACGCTGACACAGAGCTGCTCGCCAATTTCGAACAG
>SNQJ01S0023265.1:42658-66184 GCA_010110895.2 Picea sitchensis | reverse complement strand
ATAGTTATTTGACATGGATCTATAGTGTATTTGATTGGTAGCCATGGTTCTATTTTATCCCGAGCATGGGTATGCCCGCCTCAGTGAGACATTTTTTATTTTGCAGACGACACCTCCTAGTTCCTGATCCTTGGGCTCACTCGTTCAACACATCAGTAAAGATTGGTAATGTATTTCGGCCATCAAATACTCTTCTGACCTCACACATTAGGGGGCATCTATTATAAACCTAAATTGCACCACACATGCTTACCTAGCATCAGGCCAACTCATATCCCTTCATTGCCAAAACATATGTTGAACAACTCTTTGGAAATCCTCTTGCGTCAAGGCCCACGCGCCCTAACCCATTACTGCACGCGTGTGCACACTGGTTGGCTCACTACAACCCGCGTGTACCTAACAAAGCACGAAAAAAGGAAAGTTGTCGACGGAACAAAAAGCTATGGGTCAATTAACTGAAACTCCTGGCCATGCATGGCCGAGGGTTCATCCAAAACCCTAGCTCCTTCTAGCCTATAAAAGAAGGGGTAGGAGTACCATTTGGAGGAGGAAAAAATATAGCGAAGCAACTCTACCCATTTACATGATCCATTGTCCCAACCCTTTAGCCTTTCCTCATGCCAAACGAGATTTAACGCAAAGCAGTTGGAGGACAGAAGAAGAGGAGCCCAGGGTCAGGTTCAAGGAGCAGTGGCCGGTCTCAGCTTTGATTGTAAGTTGATTCATTTTCAGTAATAAAAAGAATACTTTTCCCATCCCAATGTATGAATTGTCTATGATTTGATGAATTTATGCTTGATTTCTAGCCCTTGAGTAGAGAAGTAGCATGCATGCATAGTTGTTATTTGTCTTGATTGAAGGTTATTTGTGGAAGGAGCAGTGCAAGCAAGTGGTCAAAGCGCAAAAGAGGATCTACATCGAACATCGGTGATAAGGTTGGTGGTTCTCTTCATGCATTTACTGTGAAAGGGAGGTTTTAATCTTGGGTTGTAGGTTAAAAAGTAATTTATTTTCGGTCAAAATCTGCATGCAAGTCTAACCCTAGTTTGCTAGTCCGTAGGGTATTTTTCCCAACAACAAAGGGAAATGAAGTTAAATGGACTACTGAACCTAAGGAATATCTTATCCAAATAAAGAAGGCATTGACTCAGGCACCTGTGTTGATTAGTCCTGATTATTCCAAGCATTTCCTGATTTTTTCTTTTGCTTCTTTTGATATAGTAGCAACGGTCTTATTGCAGAAAAATGAGAAAGGGCGATAGCAACCCATTTCATTCTTTAGCAAGGCATTGAGAGATGCAGAAGCCCGGTACGAGATCATGGAGAAGCAAGCCTATGCATTAATGAAATCTCTCAAAGCTTTCAGAGTCTATGTCTTGCACTCAAGGATCACTGCATACGTTCCTTCAGCCTCCGTGAAGGACATTCTTATACAGCCTGACATAGATGGGAGAAGAGGTAAATGAATTACCAAGATCTTGGAGTTTGATCTGGAGATTAAGCCCACCAAGTTGATAAAGGGGTAGGGTTTAGCCAAGCTGTTGGCTAAATCCAATTGCGAAGCCTTGGGGATTAGCTCCATCAACGCCTGTTCAGAAAATCAGCAAGCTAAGTCATCCAACAAGGGTTCTCAGGGTGATTTACCACTAGAAGAATGCACCTGGTACAGATATATTTTGTATTTTCTGCAAGAATTGAGGCCTCCTGACGGAATGGGAAAGAGAAAGGCAAGATATTTAAAGCTCAAGGTGGTCAGATATTGCCTCGTTGACCGAGTTTTATATTGGACATACCCTCTAGGGGTATTTTTAAGGTGCCTGAATCCACAAAAAGCCCAGAGAGTTATGTTTGATTTCCATAGTGGCCTTTGTGGGGGTCATCATTTCTAGAATACCACAACTCACAAAATCCTCAGGGCTGGGTATTACTGGCCCACTTTATTCGCTAATGTCTGTAGAGGAATAAGAGCTTGCATCAAATGCCAAAATTTCTCAGGAAAGAAGCAACTCAAATCGCTACCACTAAAGCCTGTAGTAGTTTTGGCACCCTTTCAGTAGTGAGGATTGGACTTCATTGGAGAAATTCATCCTCCCTCAAGCGGCCAACACAGATGGATCTTGACTGCGATAGATTATTTCACCAAGTGGATAGAAGCTTCCCCCACTAGGATTACTTGTCACAAAGTAATTATCAGCTTCCTAGAGGACATCATAGCCAGATTTGGCTGCCCTAGCAGAATTTTCACTGATAATGCTGCCTCTTTCAGGTTTGGGCCTCTGGTTAAGTTCTGTAAATAGTTTGAGATTTCACTAGTTCATTCCACTCCCTATTATCCTCAGGGAAATGGACTGGTGGAGTCTTCTAATAAAGGCCTGATCAAGCTCATTAAAAGATTATTGGAAGACAATAAAAGGGCCTGGGATTCAAAACTCAAATTCGCTCTATGGGCTGATCGAGTGACCACAAAGAGGTCCCTGAACACTTCACTTTTCCAACTTGTTTATGGGACAAAGGTTGTTTTTCCTACCCAACTCGCTTTATCTGTGGCGAAATTATTTCAGGATCTTAAAGGAGAACCAGACCATATGGTGAGGAGAATTCATCAAATGGTGGAAGTGCAGCAGATTAGGGAGCAGGTAATGAACAGAGCCTACAGTCATCAACAGAAGATCAAGCAAACCTTTGACAGGAAGAGCAGGGAGAAAGACTTTGAGCTGGGTGATCTGGTGCTCCAGGCAGGATAGAGGCAAGCACAATAAGTTTGATGCCCTCTGGATTGGGCCTTTCAAAATCTCTAAAGTATTCTCAAACAACACTTACAGGTTGCAGGATTTGGAAGGAAAAAAAAAATTTAATGGCCCAGTTAATGGGAATTTCTTGAAAAAATGTTTTTTCAGAGCCGGAGACGGCTCCTCTGTTTTTGTAAATATTGTTTTCTATTTTTGGCTTAATAAATGACTCCATAGCCCAATAGCAAGGCACTGAAGCTGCAGAATGAGTTCTTAGAGCATCACAGGGACGACTCTATCCCCCATGGAGCCTAATGTTAGCAACATTTCTTGTAAGGGGGGGAAAAGATGAAGAGGCGGGTAAAAACCCGCTTACCCTAAGTTTGGGGCACGAATGCACCTATGGTTAAGCAGTGATCAGATCTGAGTGGGGAGGATATATGCACCCAAATCTATGGTCGGGAGTGGATTCCAGACCCCCCCTGCCATTCTACCTTTAAGCAGAGGGGGGGGGGTCCAGAATTGGGTGCGAACGTCCCCAACAACCCTGATCAGAACGCCCAAATCGATGACTGAGGTTTCATTCCGAACCTCCCTTTCCTTTCTGGATTTAATCAGGGGGGGGTCTGAAATGATGGGATATTAATGTGGGGCCTCCTTCCCGACGTGTCACCTTCTGTACCATCCTTCCCCCCTTGTTAACATGGCGACTCCTCCTTGTGTCTAACTTCACTTATTCCAAATCATTTACCGCCTCCCTCTTCCCCTGTCACCTGTCCACTCACCCTCATAGTATGTGTCTCTCCCCCCCAGTCACCTCTACCTCAATGTCTTTCACCATTCACTTGTACCTCTGCGCTCCATGTTGCTCCTACCTGTGTCTTGTACATACCCCGTAGCATTCCTCATCCAATGTCATGACTCTCGTTTATTCACCGTCACCCCTGTCGTACCCTCATCCATGTCCTCCATAGGGTTCCCCGCACAACAGTCCAACGAAGCATCATCCAAAAGGGGACTATTCAACTGATCTACATGGCACCATTAGGAGACTGCCACGTCTCAAAAGACAGAGTTGACCGAGGTCATCCCCAGTCCCAAGGAAGCAGTTATCGAGGCAGTTGGTGGTCGTTAGATATCGTTTCCGCCATAAATGGAAAGTCCGACGACGAATTAAAATCACGTCGGTTCATCCACCGGACTATCAGGAGTTTGATTACGTCTGGCATAGGTGCATGACCGTTCAGAGACTGCATGTGCAGATTGTCAGTGGACATGCAGACGCAATGTTTTTAATGCAGCATCTTGGTTTCGCTGTTGGTTTTTCTCTTTGAGTATATGTAGGCAATTTTTCCATTTTGTAAGACGGATGGTAGAGCAAAGCTCCCGACTATAAAGTTTTAGTAGACGTCTCTAGTTCTCTCGTTATGCATCTCTATGTAAGATTTCTTGTTTAATGACATACAGTTTTCTTACCCCATCTAGTTTTCATCTCATACCGAGGGAGTTCATGATTGACTGATTCACATGAATTATTGCAATTATGTTATGATAAAGGATTTATTGTTGCATTGTTGTATTTTCCGGTTTTCTGCGTTTGAATGTAAGAAGATCTTGAGTTTAGATGTTTTCTCCTACAGTTTGTTAGAAACCTGAAGTTTACAACAGACCTTTTCATTTCTCTTATACAAGTCTTCCCCCTATTCACCCTTACTACAACTCACTGTCTGAAGTTTATCTAAGACCTCACTTTACCATGCATGCTTGGCCTAGTTTCGGAGTTAAAACAATATTCTTTTGAGTTAACTTCCATTAGATCACCCCTTTTTATAAACAAATCGTGACATAAATTGATGGGTGTCGGGCTCTGCTCCTGCTGCAATCCAGGAGTGACTTTCGTCGCCAACAGGTTGCTCCTGTGTTCATTAACCCAAAGGTCATTTTGACATACATGAATGTGACCCAAGGAGTCGTGAAGGGTTTCTTTTCTCTGTCCTCAGGTAAAACAAAGATTTGATTGTAGCCGGAAAATCCATCAATCATGGAAATCTTAGATGCACCTGTTACCCTCTGTAGTATGTATTCCCTCTTTGGCAGTGGGTAATACTCCTTCTTTGAGCTCCTGTTCATAGTTTTGAAGTCGACACAGAGCCTAATCTCTCCATTGTTCTTTCTCACTGGGAAAAAGTTGGATACCCATTCTAACTATCTCAAGGGGACAATGATTTGGGCATCCAGTAGCTTCTTTACCTCCTTCTCCATGATAGACAGTAACATAGGATTTATGTGTCTCAATTTATTCCTAAATGGTTTGGATTATTCCTTCAATGGGATCTTGTGCTCCATAATGATGATGTCAAATGTTATGAGGTCTTCATAGGTCTAGGCAAACACATCAGCAAATTCTTTTCATATCTCAGTATACTCGGCCCTATGTTCCTTTGACAAGTTATTGGACAACCTGAAAAACTTTGGATCCTCCTCTATGCCAATATTGCACTCAGATACATCAACATCCTCATCTAGTCTCTTAGCCTTCACTGCCACATCTTTTCTATCAAAAATCCTTTCCAAAGGAACTAGTCCTTTGGGGATGTGATTGCTAGGCAACTGAACAATATCATGATCAACAATCTTGTTCAGAAAATCATCAGCATAAGGATGGGATTCAGAAGCAGGGTCTTGATCAATATGCAATGCTGAAAAATCCTCTACAGTCTCCAGGAACCTTTTGATTTCAAGGTCATCCTCAAACACCTTCCAATGCTTGACATTATCATGTATGGAGGGCATGTATTTTACTTTTGTATCATACCTGAGCTTAGGTGGTAGAGGAATTCTGAAATTGCTTGCCGAAACAGTTAAATAATCAACCATTGTATTTTCTTCTCTAGGGATGAATGAAATGTTGAAGGCCGAGAAAAAATTGTCAATGAGGTCCCACACTTCATTCCTGTAAATTTTGAGCCAAGGGTATTTGTCCTGGTAAATATTTTTGACTTGCAAAATAATAAACTCAACATTGCTAAACACTGTTAAATTTTCAATTCCCATGTCCTTTGCAGCTCTCAAGCCCAAAATGAGAGCTTCGTACTATGCCACATTATTAGTGGCTTTAAATTCTAATTTGTAGGACAAAGATATAGTTTCCTGAGCAGGGGAAACAAGGACTACTCCAACACCAACACCTTCTCTATAAGATGCTCCATCAAAGAACATTTTCCACACAGAGGTAATTGGAGGAGAATCTTCAAGGGGGGTGAGGGACTGTTGTCTGATCTTAAGGGTAGACTTAGGGGAATTAGTGAGCTGTAACAAGCTAGATCCTAAGTCAGTATCCAGGGGTGACTTCTAGTGCTAAAAATATCTATGCCATGAAAGCTATCATGTCCACTCTTTTTTCATTTGATATTGTTCCCTCACAATGGGAGAACTGTGACTATTGATCAACTCTCCTTTGTTGGCCTTGATTTGATTATCAAACCAACGACCTCCCTAAATGGTTATTATATGTAGACGATATCTCCCCCACCAAAGGTCAATTATGTGGTTGATCTGGATTTAGGAGCGGAACAAAGTGATTAACAGATTGAATACAATAAACACAGAGATAGGAAGAATATCACAAATATCTAGTGAACAATATATTCTATTAAATAATGAAATAGGATGGAACTGTAAAACTGCAGAACTAAAACTTGCTCGAATGGTGGTAGCTATCTCTAAGAAGAGATGTGGCTGCTACGTGCATCCGTATGAGAAGAATGGATTACAATGAGGCTCCAAAGGCCCTTTTCATATTAATCATGAATTCCAAAACCCTAGACAGCCAAAAAGCTAACCCTATAAGGTGAAACACCAAAAGTCATGTGGGCCCTATGGGTAAGTTGGTGTAATTTGGTACCTCAACTTCCTAGGGTCATAACTTTTGCATACGACCTCCATTTTAGGCGCGTGATAGCCCATTGGAAATGTATTTCAGAGAGATATACACTCTTCCATCAAACTTTGACTCTGCTTATAGTATAATTGTGGCAAGTAAAGAAAACAATGTTTAGGGGCCCAAAACAACCCTGGAAGTACAACAAGATGTGATGACAAGAAAACATACAAAATAATCTAGTGGGATTAGGAGAGAGGCCACCCATATCCACCTGGAGAATGTGTGAGGCTTCAAACAACCCCATAAGTGTAGAACTCACAATTATAAAGCAGTACATAAAGACGTGCTGAATAAAAAATGAACACGAGGAGCCATTTGGAATAGGTGGGTGGCCACCAATATCCACCTAGATCAATCCTCCCCCCTTAGGAAGCAATGGTCTCCATTGCATTGAGTTCCCCCATCAGGTGAGGAAACTTCTATTGGATTTGGTCCTGGGTGAGACACTTGCCTTGGTGTAGGAGTTGACCTGACTTGACAACTTGATAAAGTTGGATCTGTTGCTGGTGAGTTCCCTTGACCTATGTGTCCAATATTTGATCAGTTGATGATTGTTCCATGCAGTCAGGGTTCATATCTGTTGGTGTTAGTTGTTCGAAAATCTTAGAGGTGTCCAATAATGGTGGAAAATATGGTCGAAGGAGGTCCACATTGAATACTGGATGCATACCAAGGAAGGGTGGAGTGTTGAGCTCAAAAGCATTGCTACCCACAACCTTGGTGATAGTGTAAATCCCAGAATGAAGGGGGTGAAGCTTCCGATGGGGCTCGATGAGACAATACTTCTTCAAATGTAACCAAACTTTGTCGCCAACCTAAAACTGGTGTGGTACCATGTGTTTATCATGGCATTGTTTGTACTTAACATTGGATTTCTGCAAAATCTCCTAGACCTGTTGGAGGATGTACTGAATCCGCTCAATGAATCTGGTGACTTTGATGATCGCAGAATGATCAGGAGAAGAGTCTTTTTGTGTGGTGGAAAGAGGAAGTGCAACATCAATGGGTCCCAAGGGTTGGAATCCCATACCCACCTGAAATGGGCTATGATCGATGGATCTATGGAGAGCCCTGTTGTAAATGTTTTGGACATATGGGAGACTCTAGTCCTATGTATGGGGATTCTTATAATTGTACATGCGCAGGATGTGAAAAATGATTTGATTGATGACCTCAGTTTGGCCATCAGTTTGGGGGTGGAAAGAAGTTGATTTTGTGAGCTTGGTGTCCAACAGAGACCAGATAATTGACCAAAATGTGTTGAGGAACCTGTTGTCTCAGTCGAAGATGATGGTCTATGGTATCCCAAAGTGCACCCAAACTCATTCGAAGAAGATCTTGGAAGTATTGACCGCTATGAAATTCTTCTTACATGTTGTGAGGATGGTCATCTTCGAAAACTAATCAAGGACCACAAACAAGCATTCATTTCTGTGCTTGGTGGATGAAAAACCAGACATGTAATCCATGGAGATGGATTCCCACGGCTTCTAGGGAATAGGAAGAGTGGTGTATAAGCCTTTCTTCTTGATGGACGGCTTTGAAATAGCATAGGTAGTGCAAGATATGATATACTTGCTGACGTCATGTCGAAGTTTTGGCCAATAAAAATGTTTCTGAAGAACAACCACAATTTTCTCTACACAAAAATTTCATGCCACCCAACTGTAGTGGGCTTCCCAAATCATGTTTGCATGCTCACTTTTAGGAACACAGAGATGACCCAGGTGGCATAAGAGTCCATCCTGAATGTGAAAATCAGTGACAATGGTGTATGAACCCAAGAGATGATATGTGGTGGTGAATTCCGAATCTTGCTGGTAAAGTTGGGGCCAATCCGATGTTTCATGTCCATAGGAATGGAGCACAGTGGTAAGTGCATCCACAGGAGGCCAACTGAGGCAGTCAATGACACGATTGGAGATACATGTCTTATATTTAATGTTGAGATGGAACTGCTTCAGGTAGGTGGACCACTTCTGATGGTGGTTGTTCTGCAATTTCCCCAGTGTCTGTATGAACTGTAGAGGCTTGTGATCAGTGTGTATGATCGTTTCTTTTCCCATAATGTAATGTTTCCATTGAAGGCAAGATTGTACAATGGAATACATTTCCTTGTCATAGGTGGGGTACTTATAAATAGTATCAGAGAGTGTCTCACTATGATATGCCATCAGATGCGCGTGCTGAGTGAGAACTGCACCCACAACATAGTTAGATGCATCAATCTCAATCTCAAATGGTTGGGCAAGGAGAGATGTGTCTGCTACGTGCATCCGTCTGAGTATAATGGATTACAATGAGGCTCCATAGGCCCTTTTCATATTATTCAAGAATGAAAAAAACCTAGACATCCAAAAACCTAACACTAGAAGGTGAAACGCCAAAAGTCATGTGGGCCCTATGGGTAAGTTGGTGTAATTTGGTACCTCAACTTCCTAGAGTCATAACGTTTGCATACGACCTCTGTTTTAGGTGTGTGATAGCCCATTGGAAAGTTATTTCAAAGAGATACACAGTCTTCCATCATAATCTAACTTTGTCTATAGTATGACTGTGGTGAGTAAAAACAGACAACATTTAGGGGCCAAAAATAGCCCTGGAAGTACACCAAGATGTGATGACATGAAAACATACAAAATAATCCAGTTGGATTAGGCGAGAGGCCACCCATATCCACCTAGAGAATGTGTGAGGCTTCATACATCCCCAGAAGTGTATAAATCATAATTATAAAACAATACAGAAAGACGTGATGAATAAAAAATAGACACGAGGAGCCAGTTGGAATAAGTGGGTGGCCAACAATATCCACCTGGATCAGTGGCGTTGTCTCCCATGCCTTCAACTATCGATGAAGATGAGACTCTCATTGTAAGCTTAGTCTCTTATGAAGTAGATACGATAGTTGACATGGTGATCTCTTCTATAGGGATATTAGAGCCGAATCGCCTTACCCCTGTCGTGGCCCTCAACATGGTGTCCTTCCAGAGAGCATTTCTTCCATCAAGTGAAGATATCTTGGAATCCATGATCGAGTTTTGTCCCTTGACATGGTTTCCTTCTAGAGCATTGTATTCTTAGAAGCCATGATCAAGAAGAGGAGTTTTGAGAATGGTTTTCTGATTTCAAGCTTGTTAAAAAATAAAACCAACTGTGAGGATAGTTTTTCATCTCTATAGAAACCTTGTTAAAAAAGGAAACAAATTTTACGAGCATATTACTTGTTTCTGTGTCAAGCTCGTTAGAAAATGAAACAATGGTTTGGGGATTGAAACTGGCTTCTCGAGCATAGTTTTTCTTCTTTGTGGCAAGCTCGTTAAAAAATGAAATGGATTTCTACCCTCTTCGATTCAGTCAAGTAATTCATTACATATAGTATTTGAAGCTTTATTTCATCCACCCATGCCATTGGATGAGATGAATCTTGGGGTGTAATGCTTCCAGCCTCTAGACTTCACGTTGAAGTTGAGCCACTAGCTTCTTAAGCTGGGGGCTAAGCACCAACGATGTGAATCCGTGAACCATGCGTTGGAAAGTCACAAGCATAGTTTTCTCTGGTTCAATCTTGTGTAAAAATGAAACCACCTACCTCAAGAATAGTTTCCTCTATTTCAATATTGTGTAAAAATGAAACCAGGTCCAAGCATATTTTTTTTTAGTTTTAAGCTTGTGTAAAAATAAAATCTATCCCAAGCATAGTTTTGTTTTGTTTTAAGCTTGCATAAAAATGAAAACAATCTCGAGCTTAGTCTTTGTTCTTTCTCATGCTCGTAAATACATGAGAATGTAACCGAGTAAACGTTTATCAATTTTTTAGACTCTTAAAGGTTATACGAAAAATGAACCCCTTGGAGTTCCCTTTAATATCTTTTTAGACTCTCTAAACATGAAAAGATTTCCGAGCGATCTTGTTCTTTTCATGCTCATTAAAGTATTTGAATAAAACATATGTTGAGCGATATTTTACCTCTTTTTCGGTCTCATCAGACTATTTTATGAAAAAGGACATTTTGGAGTTTTGTTTAGGTTCTTTTCAAACTCCATAAATATGAAAAGATCACTGAGTTTTCTTTCTTTGGACTTGTAAAACAAACATTGAAAGGCCCATATGGGACCAAACCACTCCTTCCTAGGGTTTGTTAAACATACTCTGAGGGACTCATATGAAGGATGAGATTACAGTTCAAGCATATGTTATCCTCCTCAAGCTTGTGTAAAAATAAAGAGGTAGTCACGAGAAACGATGGGGGGGAAATTGGGAAGGAAATGTATCTAAATCTGTATTCTATGGAAGAGTCGCTTTTGAACATAACACCTTTTCACTCACTTTGTATATAGGTTGGAAAATCCACTTGTCTCTTGATCATACTCCTTTATAAGATTACAAATTGGTATGTGGTCCCTGTTGTTGAGTCAGTGTTTCCAAGATAGTTGTCGTGTCGTCAATGTGTTCAAAGAGAGTTTCAACCCGAAAATCCTTCTATTCCGTCAACCATTTCTGTAGTCCTTAAGCATTCTATTGTGTCGGTCATCCCTGAGTCATTCTTGAATCACTTTTTACTTTGATCTACTTCAAATCTTGTTACCTATTTCATGTCATTGATGGGGGATACATTAAGGCCCTCATGTGATGATTCTTTCTTTTCTTGTCGACTTCAACTCATTATCCAGGAATTAGACCTAGAAACTATTCAGTACCTTGGAACTTGCATGCCTCCATGGCAGGTTTCCTCGATTTCGACAATGGGTTTTCATTATTGATCCCTGATCGAGATATTCTGTCGAGTGTTTGACTTCAACTCATAAATTCACACCCATTGGATTTTACTCCTGTACCTTGGGAGTCATTGACATTAATGGTGATTTCCCTCACACTTGTTAACGATATACACTAATGACCGGTAATCAAGTGGTTTCTACCATGTTTGACTTCAGTACATGTATTCACATGGTTAGATTTGTACTATAGAGTGGTGGGGATGAAGACCCTGAATATTTTCTAACAAATTCAGGTTGCCTTGGAGTATATTCAGATTGTATTGTTGCATAGATCCACAATGTATGTCTTGTGGATATGTTTAAATTTGAGTCTTTAACACATAGGTCCACAATGTATTTTTGGTGGCTATGTTCATATTTGAGACAGATTGAAATGGATCCACAGTGTATGTTTGGTGGCCATGACCTGTCTTACTCGATATGGATCTTTTCATGTCATCATTTATGCTTTGAGTCATTTTTATTATGAGTATGGGAATTCCTACCTCAGTGATGATATATTATTGTACTGTATTTCCTTGTTTTTTGGCAAATTTCCGACCCACGTGTTCCTTGTTCCCTACACATACTCGTCAAAGTATTTCAACTATCACTTTGTTCTAAATTCATAATTTGGGGGGATTATTGTTACAAATTATTTTTGCCACCCTTATGACTGTTAATGATTTACACCTATCCTTTGTCTTTAGAAGGATCAATGGCATCAATCCCTAAAGAAAAATGAAGACACATTTTCCTAGAAAGATGAAAATTATCTTTTCCTTTGTAAAAACCTTATAAAAAGGGATCGTCGCACCTTGATTAGTGTCAAGGGTGAGATGATATAGGATCGTCACAGGTTGCACCAAAGTGGACTACGACATCATCACAATTTTCTCAGTGTTAAGGGTGTGACGATTTCTGTACAAAGGAAAAAGAGGAATTTCTCTAAAGTTCTAGAATAGAAGCTTAGAGGGTGAGGTGGTCTCTGATTAGTTTGGATATGAGTCACATCCTTGTTCTCATAGGATCATCCTAACCTATTCACCCTATCCTTTTCATCTTATAAAAGGAGACGAGTTCTCATTTGGAAATTTAGCTTGATTGGTTTTTTGGAATTAGCTTGGAGCTTGATGAGTTTTGATAGAATTATGATCTATGTTGTCAAGATAGATTGCTAGTACCTCAAACTTACAGTCTCAGAATCCTTGGAGAAGAATTGTGTGGAAGCAAGGAACTGTTGGAAGGAACCTCACAACACCAAGGCATATGGTTGTATCTTTCTTCCACATTCTTTAATACAATGATATATTTATTTCCCATAAAATTGGTCTTATTTTATTGTATGACTCCTTGATCACATACATAAGTTTTGTTGAGTATACGTTGTTTCTTTCACTTCGTTGGATTGTGTCTTTTTACAGGTTCAACATCCCATAAGATTTGGAATGAAGTGAGGATAACACTAGTGAGGACAAGCGACATTGAAAAGGTATGTCATTTATCTCTTGTTATTTACTATGCTTGATAATTAAAACGTAGGGAAAGTTTTGTATTCTACCCTGTTTTATTCTAGTTTCGGGGTGAAACTCGGGAGATCTGTTTGTGTCCGCACTTACCAATTTGTCCGATAACAACTACTCTTGGAGTTATAGAAGGTACTCATTCAGAAACCTCTGAAAGCCTAAGTACCAGAGAGACGTGGCATCAATATGTTGCCGACACGTGTCATAAAATTGTTGCAAATACGTCGTTTCCATTAGTCAGGGGACATGGCACTCATATAGACCATGAAACCTGGCACTCATTTAAATCATATCTTGTTTTTTTCATCTGTACTATTTCAACTGATATGTAGCACATATTCTTTATGTGACACATCATCCTTTTGAAGTGTCTTATAGCTCATTATTAGACCCTTTTAAATATTATCACAACGAACTGTCTTTGGGACTTTGAAAATTCATAGATTCAGAGTTTTTGTTTTTTAGATGCCTTGAAATTGATGAATTGCGAAGTTCGGAAGTGATCGTTGAAGGTTTTCTTTTAAAATTTGGGAAGGTTTATAGAGCAGAGAACATAGGGCGTCAAAGTCCCAAAATGGTCAAATATGACCAAGTATGTCCCACAACTTGGTCAAGGGCCAACAATTGTATTTGACAAAGCGTATTACATTTGGTTTTTTTCTTTTTGATATGGGTGTACCATTTTTTTTGTAATGTGATACAAACTCTGCAAGGAAGATATTCTTAATAGGAGGTCGATGTAGGAGGTAATAATCAATAATAGTGCAACATATCACGCCCTTTGAATTATCAGGCTCTTGTTCTAGCAAAGATGGTGGTTTAAGCATGAATGTGTGTGTTTCAAGTGGATATGTGTTTATGAAGAAACATTTCCTTGAACTAAAGTTCAGAGGCAGGGAAAGTGCAATGTGGAATGCTCGTTGAGAAGACATTTGTTGAAGATTAAGTAATGTATTTCCAAGTGTACGTATCATTTTCATAACATCAATATGACTTTTTTCATGTTCTCTGCGTATTATTCTGAATTCGCTTGTCATAGATTTTTCAACCTTTGTCATGTACAAGGTACAATATGATGTTGCAGCATATGCATTTAGGACATACTATGCATCTATATTTACATTCCACATAATTGGCATGTCCTTGGAGAAACCGTTGTTCCAAATAAGTGAAAGTTTTCGTTTAAGGAAAATTGTTGGTTGTTTAAGTGTAGATTGTATCACTTGGATGTACTCATATTCTGTTACATTTAGTTCTGCAGAGAAGTCTTTGAATCTCATTAAGTCATCAAAGTCTCGTTGTTCTAGAAATGCAAAAAAATATTTTGATTTCTCAATGAGAACATTGTCCTCTAAACTAATTGGTTATATGATTCTTTTTGTTCTCATTGGCGTCACATGGAAGTTGCATCTGCAATGTGAATTCTTTCATTTTTTACAGCTTCTTGTATGGTAATGTCTATGAAATTTAGTAAGTTCTAGATCCAAATGGTCTGTGTTGCATGTTATGTATTTGTCCAGAAACTGCTCGAATTGTGAGTTGTTGTCATTTCCATAGACCGATGCACCCTCTATCCATAACAATGTGTGGTCATGCTCACTCCCTCTATTTTGGAACTCAATCACAAAATAGCAGTGCGATATTTTTTTGAAGAACGTTTCATCATGACATATCAATTTCCTCAAAGCGTTTGTTTTATGTCTATAGTAACGAGTACATGTCACTGGGTATTTTCTTATGAGGTAGTCAATGTCATCATTTTCCAATGTATGAGTTTGTTTTTTCCTTTTCCTGTTCCTATATAATGCATACACCGTAGTCACGAACGGATCCCAGTGATTCTCTGCACTTGTAAATGTGATGAAAAAAGTTGGGGGTCCCAATTGTCGGATCACTGCAAATATAGTTTTCTTGTTTTGTTGCAAGTAGTCAGGAGAGATGCAAATGTTTTTGAAATCTATGTATCCAATATCAGATTTTAGGATTTTTTCTAGGTTTTCTTTGTACTTGACATCTCTAGCCAATAAATTTATTCCTTGTAGTTGGCCTTTTCTTATTCGCACCCACATGAAAGAGAGCACTTTCTCAATTATTATGCACATTTTTTTGAAAAAAAATTTGTTATGTGACAGGAGAAGTCGCCGCTTGAATCTAGAAGTTCCCGTTGAACTATTTTGTGGTAGTTGAATCGTTTCGTGATGTCACTAGCACATGGATATCCATAGAACAATGTTGGGAAGTTCATTTCCTCAACAAATTTGTCCTTGAATATTCCTAGTGGACGTTTCCCTTCAGCAGGTGCAATTTTGACAATCTTGTCTTGCAAGTCATGAATGCGTCGTGAGTCAGTGAATCCATGTATCAATATTTCATCAGGTATTTCATTCTTTGATTCATCGATTGTATCAAATTCACTAGTAGTGTCAAAAGTTTGTGCAGAGTTGTCATTTCTTTGTTCAAGAACATGGTTCCAATTATCACTTATACAAATGTTGTGTGCTTTTCACAGGGCCCTGAAACATAATGCTTTTAATGATTTCATGAAAATGTGCACACAGACTCTACCTGTTTGGTATGCAATATTTTATTGCAAACGTCTTTTGAGAGCCACAACAATTTTCATTGTCTCGCTCATGAATTGTGGCAGGGCTTTTTGGACAACATCTAGTTGGACAGACACATTAATAATTGATCATGTTAATCCCATTTGGGGTCGTTTATAGCCCTAGGGTCTGATTTGTGGAAATGTAATTCGTAGAGACACAAGTCTCTCTTCAAGTTATGCAAGTGTACTTACATCTAGTAGTGGTGTGTTACATCTTGTTTCGTTAGGTGTTGCAAAGTGTGGAAATTTTCCATTTTCAAGTGATTGTTTGCATGGAAGACAAATATTTCTGGTGGAAAATGTTCAATTATTTAGTGTCAATCTGGGGTATTATTTTTGCAAGTCAGGGGTGAAACACTTAGTGTTTTTTGCAAAATTCAATTCCTCGCAAATCACACATGGAATGGAAGGAGTGTATTTAATTTGTTTCATATAGATATGATTTGCATCTCTCTTTCCTAGACAAGGATGCATAGTAAATGTTTGTTGGCTTTCAATGCTAACAGTGCACGGTGTTGGCTCTAGTATACGATATGTGATTTTTCCCTCTCTATTAGTATCATGACCATTGTGGGATATGTAGTTGCACTTGTTTCTCTCATGTATCTATTTTTTGAACATGTGGTAGGTTTAGTTATGGTTGCCACTCGAAACTAGTTTCACTTGTTGACAAGTCATGTTGAAGGTGGAATCGACATTTGTTACGAGAATTTCCTCCTCACCATCTCGATGGTGAAAACGACGATGTTCTTTTTCATTGGACATGTGATGTTTTTGTTCAATAGGAAGTGTGAAAATGCGCTCGTGTTGTGCAAGCAGAACTTTTTTTAGGTTGTGATATGTGAGTTTTTGTTTCTTGGTTGAGGTCCCTTTAATCTCATGATGATCGTCTATACAAATCAGAGGTCTAGAAGGAAGTGTACCAATGTATTTATTTCTTTCATGTATGACCTTTTTCAAGTTGTGATAAGTCATTCTACATTTTTGGTTTAATCTTTGTAAGACCCGATGAAAAATGGGATGAGTTTCATCCTGATTAGACAATATGCGACGCTTATGCAGTTTCGATGCAGTTTGGGTGGCATGGAAAGTGGATCTTGAACTGGAAGTATTTCTTATCAAAGGTTGATAATGGATGTGTGGCGTATTTATTTTTGACGATATGATGTCAATTGTTCGATCATAGTTTGAATCAATACAGTAGGAATGGAAAGTACCATCTAATAGGGTTGACCAGACCTAGATATTTACTCTGAATATAATAAATATCCATTGTAAACAGAATGTGCCACCCTCTATATTTATTTTCTCATATGGCATTGCCATGTTTACAAGGTATTGTTGCCAACTTCCAATTGTCAGCATACTTTCTACGAGATATGGTAGAAGGTGTTGATGAAAGCACTTAAACACCTATTGACTACCACCTATAATTGCATTGCAAAAGGATTCCATAGTGTAAAGGTTCAGTGAGTGCACATCAAACTTTGATGCTATCAAATATAAAATTGCATTGAATAGACTATCTCCACAAGTAGATGTAATAGTTGTTGCTATATGCAATCCATGGGAGTGTATATGATGCATAATTCGTTTCCAATTCAATTGAAGGTATTTGTAGGTGAGGGACAAGTAAATATCAGATCCTCCAAGATTTCATATGGATAATTTTGTATAGAGTAGTGGTTCATAATGACCACTTAGAGGATTGGCATCATGGAACAATATGCAATATGGATCCCTAGATGTAGTTTTGTTGAATAGTAGATATCTTCTTTTTCTTTTTAATGACCAAATTCCAATTGATATATTCAACCACTTGGCTAGCCATCGTATACAAAATGTATCTCCCCAAATTCCTCTCTCATGTGGAGGTAGAGTTGCAAATGCAGAAAACCCCATCTTTGAAAGATACATACTGACATCATGTATTCCATGCAATTGGAAAATAAAATCAGATGCCAATTCGTATTTATACGACTTTAATGCCTCAACGTTGCCATTTTCTAAACAGGAAAATAAATTATCTATCAATCCATTTCACATCTCGAATGAGGATTAATGGAAATGCAATAGAACTTGAAATGCATCGAAGAGGAAATCTCCCACAGTATACAAGAATTCATCTAATCTAAAAAGTCCATTGTTATGAAATACCTGGTCGATGTTGTCATGTACAATCGAGTCTATATCTATTTGATAGCACTCAACATCTATTACTTGCTTCATATTTTAAGTTTTGATTTTCAAGATGTTTCTTAGCTATGTTTAGATAATATGCAAATAACAAAAAAAAGGATAACTATAAGTTCAGAACTGCATACCAATTATTCTATGTATCCTTCAACCTTTTTTGTTTCAAATTCTATGCTCTTTGGTTGATATAGCATATGAAAAAAAAACAAATCTATAGTGAGTGCTCAACCATATAGAAGAAGATAATGCAAATTAAACAACAATATAAATTTGCTCAGTACAAAGACTGAGTATTTAAGACATATAACTTTTGAACTTATTTTAGTTGTGCATCTTATAAGCATTTCAGTAGCCATTTTATATATATTTACAATCTTATTCATCATTTAATTTCATCCCCACTCTTCAAAAATCAACACTAAACAAATCTAAAATGACTTGTTGATATCTCCCACTCAGAAAACTCACATAGATGGTTTGTGGGATAAAAAAAGAAGAAGAATTATGCATTATGGAATTTACCACAGGAATGGAACCAACACATAGCACAACTTCTTAAGGTTTCAATTATATTACAATATGAAGAATATATTCTAAGATGTTTCAATTATCTTACAAGATGAAGAAGATATTCTAGAATTGGGCTCTGGGGAACTCGTCCTGAGATAGATCAGTGAACTGTCCATTTAGGTTACAAAGAATAATTTCCACAAGAAAAGGTCCATATTTGAAAATAGTGATGGAAGATTCTTTGGACGACCCAAATTCCAACATAAAACTAACAACTATATGTGTTTTTTCCTCAAAGAATAAAATCTCACCATGTCATAACCTGGAAAGAAGGAATGGAAAGGTCCTCAGAGATGCTTGGTCTGCAATGAAAACTATGAATTCATTTGGAAAATCCCTATGCACTATCATTTTCCAAAGAGCTATGATATGATGTCCAGGACATAAAAGTGGGAATATGTGATTGGAAGGAGGCGGCCTGAAAAATGCACTAAATATATGGTTTCAGGAACAAAAGGATGAGGATAACATCCCATTTCCTTTTTTGTATGTAAGTATGGTTATGACAGAGATGGATTCTATATTCAACATTGGCATGCCTGTGCATTCAACACTTTTCGGGGATAGCAATACATTCATCTTTCTTTGATCCCAATAGTCACATTTAAGGATGTTCTGTAAGAGAATTTTCACTTAGGTATTATTTCTAGATATTTTTTATATTTATTTTGATTATCAACACTTCCTAGTATTTGAAATTCTTACCTGCAAACTACAGATAGTAAACATCAAACAACGAATAGGAATGAAACCATGGTACTGAAACTTACTCGTGAATGGGGAATGGCATAATCGCAGTTCCAATTGCCGGTGAAGAATCTCAACCCTGCAAACTCCAACAACATGTCCAACTACAGATGAAGGACATCAACCTTGAAAAGTTGAAGAAAACAAGGGTGTAATATTTCATCCCTGTAAAGTGAAAGAACAGGTCAAACTGCAGGTGCAAGACTTCAACCTTGCAAAGTTGAAGAAAACAAGAGCAAGCAGAAAACAACAAACTAGTGAGCAAGCACCAAGAGGTCCAACTACAGCTACAAGACCTCAACTTTGCAAAGTTGAAGAAAACAACATAGTGAAATGGGTCGGTGGGGTGCGTTAACCACAAAAGGTTTCGATACGAATGTTCTAATGTATCAAAGGAGAATGGAAGAGCAGGTGGGACTCTAAGTTCTATTGCTCTGGCTGAATAAGCAACATCTAGTGAACCAACAAACCAGGGAAAAAGCATCAACCAATGAACTAGTAATGTCGATGGACAACAATATTGCCCAAATTCACAGCAGACAAGATTGCATCGAAAAATCAGAGGAAAATGTATTGTGACATGCATGTTAAGTAAACATTTAAGGATGTTAGTCATGTTAAGTAAACATTTAAGGTTTTCAGGACTATTTAAGGGCCTTGCGCTATGTAAACATTTAAAAAATAATGCAGGGTGTCAGGCCTGTTTACGTACCTAATAAAAATGCATGTTTAAGTACTTAATAAAAATGAGTGTCGATGATAAAAAAAATTAGATTTCTAAATATTTAAATAAAAATAAAAAAATAAAAAAACATTGTAGATGATAAAAAACTTTAGATATGTTAACATTTAAAACATTGAGAATAGCGAAGATGGAAATAAGACTTGAAATATATTCTCCAATGAGATCATGACATATACGGGTTTTTTTATTATATAAAAAATAATGTTTTTAGTTCGTTAGTTCGAACAATAGAGATTATGCAAAAAAATTATAGTCAAAGGGAAAACTAATATGAATTCAATGAATTATCGATCGCTATAGTCCCTCTACGCCTTCGACAGGGACTAATAATAGTAATATAATTTCTTATTCAAGTTCAATGTTTCAATCTCTGAGTTTCATTATCAAAATTTAATTCCTTTGCAAAATACTTGGCAGGCACAAAGGAAAAGCTAAAATATCGAAGAGTATTTAGGAAACATGAACTTGAAGAAAATACACAAATATTAATTGGTTAGATCAATATGTGTCTCTCATCTTCAAACTTCAACAATATTTAGGTAAGTGCTCATTATTCCCTTGTTTTTCACATTTTCTATCAAATATTATCAATCAAGTGAAAGTACACTCCTTAAATTTTAATGAATATAAATTGAAGGGAAATGAAAACACTTTGTTTTCATGAATGTTTTGTTTAATGGGCAAAGGTGATAATCAAGTTTCATCATTGGTGCCTCACTCCTTAAAGGTAAATCACAACATTCCACATTGTCAATGTTAGGGACCTAACCTCCCTAACCCCTTAGGTAGGTAGAATAATTTAATTCCATGTAACAAAGGCCAATATTAATAAGGCCTAGAAATAAGGAAGAATAAGTGAAATGTAAGAAGACCTAATAGAAGCTTCCACTTCTAGAAGGATCTTCCTCTAGATTGTTCTTTTGGATAGATAGATTTAGTATAAATATAGGTAGAGGGTATGATAAATATTGTATTGGATATTATTGTAATAGAGCTCTACTCTACTGGAGGTTTCCCCCTCGAAGAGGCAAGTGAACATTTCTCTCAGTAATCAAAGTGATATTCCGGTGTTATTCTGGAGGTTGCCCCATCGAAGACCCCTTTTGTTTCCCTTATACCATTTTCTTACTCCTTTGTCCAAATGACTACCACATGAGCCCAAGACCTCAATGCCTTGATTTATGACAACCATTAGAGCAAGGACGCCATCAAGAAACTCAATTCCAAAATTATCTCCATCAATTCAACTATTGAAATCCTCAAGAATGAATGTTCCCACATCAAATACCTCAAGGAACAATGTTCCCACTTCAAATACCTCAAGGAACAATGTTCCTACCTCAAATACCTCAAAGAAAAATTCCTAGGCCCTTCCCAGAACCCTTCCTCTTCTAGACAACTATTTTATCAGGATGATCATGAATCTTCCCATTACCAAGGTCCTCATACTACCCACTTTTCCCGAGACCTCCGCCCTCCTAGAATTGAGGTGAAAAAAATTGATGGATCAGATCCTAGAGGCTGGGTCACCCAAATGGAACATTATTTCTCTTTGCATGGCATTACTGATGATTTATCCCAGCTTTGTTATGGTGTCCTACATCTGGATCTAGAATGATGGCAATGGTGGCAATGGTGAAAAAATGCACGCCAAGGGTATCTTGCTTGGACATAGTTTGTGGTCGAACTTTATGACCGCTTTGACTCTTACACCCACCATTTAGGTTGTTTGACCAAGTTAAAGCAGTCTGGGATAGTGGGATAATTTATTGCCACATTTGAGCACTTCGCTTTCAAAACGAAGGGCATGTCATATGATTTCTTTAGGGAATTATTTATCAGTGGCCTCAAATATGAAATTTGTGCCCATGTTCTCATGGCACTCCCCGAGACTTGGTTGGAAGCTACTCAATGAGCCAATGAATCCCAACAGATTGTGTCATCCCAAACCCGCAAACCCTCCTTTTCGCCTTGCCCTAAACCCACCCATTTTCCCTGTTATAACCCTAATTTGCACCATACATGCTTACCTAGCATCATGCCATCTCAAATCCCTTCTTTGCCAAAGCACTGCTGAACAACTCTTTAAAAAAACCTATTTTATAAGGGCCCACACGCCCTACTCCATTACTGCACGTGTGTACACGCTAGCTGACCTAAAACAGCCCACGTGGACCTAAAAAAGCACGAAAAAAGGAAAGTTGCCAACGGAACACACAACTTTGGGTGAGTTAACTGAAACTCCCGGCCATGCATGGCCGAGGGTTTGTCCAAATACCTAGCTTCTTCTAGCCTATAAAAGAAGGGTTAGGGGTCCCATTTGGAAGAGGAGAATAAGATTAAAGAAACTCTACCCAATTGCGCATTCCCATTGTCCCAACCCTTTAGCCATCCTTGTGCAAAGAGAGATACAAAGCAAAGAAGTTGGAGGACATTTGAAGAGGAGCCCAGGATCAGGTTCACAGAGCAGTGGCTAGTCTCGACATTGTAAGTTGATTCATTAAAGTTAATAATAAAGAAATGCTTTTCCCATCCCACTATATGAGTTCTTCATAGTTTAGTGAATATATGTTTGAATCTCTAACCCATTAATCTGTAGAACAAATGCATGTAGAGTTTGTTGCTTGTTTTTTACGCAGTTCAGTCTTGGGAGGATAGCTACTAGCAAGCGATCAAGAGTGAAGAAGGATCAACATCGAACATTCGAAACAAGGTATGTTTGTTTAACCATGTATTTGCTTAAAAGAAATGGGGATTAGGTCAGGGACGAAGGTATAAAGTAGGATTCTTTCGGTCTTATCTACATGCATAATATAACCCTAAATGCTAGTCCGTAGGGGGATTCCCACCACAATAGAATTGGCGACCATACTGGGGAAGTCTCTAGGGTTCCTGGGAATATTTTTTGGTAGTTTTAAAAGACTGGTTTTCTTTCCTGTTTTTTGAAGTTTCTGCAAAGTCTGATCTAATAGAGAGTTTGGTATTCCATACCAGCTATCTCTGTTATTTTCTTGACTATGTTTTCTTGAGACCCACAGAGGTACATGTGGCCTGCATAAGGTCTACATGCATGTACCCGCGCCCTACTTTATTACAATCCACGTGTAAATGCTAGTTGAAGAAGTAACAGTAGTGTGTAGATTCCAGAAAAATTTTGAGGCAATCATCCTCTTCCCTGTCAGAATCAGTCATTCTCAGGGGTTTTCTGGAACTCTTTCTAGTCTTGGTTGTTTGCAGTCTCATCTCAGATTGGTTTGTTTTACGAATATTTTCCTTACAATGGTTTCTTTTTTCTGTTAAAGAGAGTGTCTAAGCCTTCAAGAGATCCTGGTTCTCAATATCAGTGGTCTCTTCCTGGTTTGGATTGTCTGTTTTTATTTGTTTCAGAGTTTTAGAGATACACACGACATGTATAAGGCTAGCACACGTGTACACACCCTCTGGCTCTACACAGCTCGTGTGCACACGCTTGTTGTTGAATAGTAAGTAGTGTGCTTGTGCAGGATAGTTTTTGTTGAGGGTGAGGAAGACATCCTTTCCCTTGACAAGAGTTATACCTCTCAGGTTTCTGAATCTCTATCCTAGTAGTTGGTAGCTTAGGGTTGATCTTAGCCTTAGCTTTCTTTTTTCATTTAAAAGTTGTCATCAAAAATTTTCTTTAGGGTTTTTAGACAAGTGTGAGAGTCCTTTTTTAAGTTGCT
>SNQJ01S0023265.1:19173-37109 GCA_010110895.2 Picea sitchensis | reverse complement strand
AACTGAGAAAAGTAACCTCTACGGGTCTTCTTTTAAGCCCTTTTCAGATCCTCTAAACATGAAAAGATTGTCGAGCGATCTTGTGGAATTTCACGCTCGTTAAATTGAAATTTGAAGTCATGTCTATCCGACGGTAGTTTACCCCTTTTTCAGTCTGGACGTTCAACTGTAAGAACAAAGGTATACTCTATGGAACTTTAGTTGTCTAGAAGAGTACTCTCAGGTATCATTTTAGCCCTTTTTTGGGCTCGAGGGACTAAATTTATGAAAAAGGAACCCCCATGGAGTCCATAGTTAAGCTCTTTTCAGACTCCCTAAAATTGAAAAGATAGTCGAGTGACCTTATTCTTTCACACTCGTTAAAATGGTCCAGAAGAACATTCCTGATGGAGTCCATAGTTAAGATTTTTTCAGACTCCTTAAAAATGAAAAAATGGTCGTGTGATCTTGTCTTTATCACACTCGTTAAAATGGTTTTGAATAGACACCTTGTCGGTGCTAGTTTACCCCTTTTTCGAACCGACTAGACTACCTTCGAAAAAGGTACCCCAATGGAGTCTCCTTTTACATTTTTTCAGACTCCCTAAATATGAAAAACCACCGAGCTTACCTTCTCTGGGCTCGTTAAACTTACATAAAAGGACGTTACCATTATGTGTTTTGTTAACCGCGTTTGCATACCTGCGTCTTTGGTCTAAATGTCAGCTCCATTTTGCTCTCAACTAAACCATCTATAGCATGCCTTAAATGCAAGCCTTGTAGCACTTTGCCTTTGCATCTTGACACCTTTGGCCTCTGGAGGATTTTTCCTGAGTATCATCATTCTGAACATCAGTCTTGTCCTTGCGCCTTGAACTTGTATGTTTGTAACACTCGTTCCTCCATTGTAACGTAACATTCCTTTATTCTTTTTTTGAAAATCATTGAAAAAGAACAAAAAATAAAATATACCCGAAAAAGAGGAAGGGAAAAGTATTTTATTTATTGGCAACACAATAAGTCCCCCTTGGATAAAGCACATCTATCTGTTTGTTCATCAAACTATGGGATGTAATATGACCTTAGGATGTTTTTCTCGCTACATAGAGCTATGTCCTCCTCCATTTGGTGATTCTTCCAAACATATGGAGAGTTTGTGTTGCCTCCTACTTCGTAAACTTATGATTAATGCCATGTTGCTTGAGTCTCATCATTTTTCGTGTTGTTGTCCAAGGGAAGTTTCTACCAAGCCTGAGTCGGCCCCTCTGCAGTTTGT
Organism: Picea sitchensis; assembly: GCA_010110895.2. Classification (NCBI taxonomy): domain Eukaryota; kingdom Viridiplantae; phylum Streptophyta; class Pinopsida; order Pinales; family Pinaceae; genus Picea; species Picea sitchensis. The sequence goes on along the minus strand of SNQJ01S0023265.1, from coordinate 35,854 downwards.
CTCTTTCCCGCATAACTGGCCATCCTGAACATCCAATCAAGTCTTTTCCTGTCCCACTATATGAGTTCTTCATAGTTTAGTGAATATATGTTTGAATCTCTAACCCATTAATCTGTAGAACAATTGCATGTAGAGTTTGTTGCTTGTTTTGTACGCAGTTCAATCTTGGGAGGATAGGTGCTAGCAAGCGATCAAGCATGAAGAAGGATCGAAATCGAACACCTGGAATAAGGTATGTTTGTTTAACCATGTATTTTCTTAAAATAAATGGGGATTAGGTCGGGGACGAAGGTAGAAAGTAGGATTCTTTCGGTCTTATCTGCATGCATAATATAACCCTAAATGCTAGTCCATAGGGGGATTTCCCACCACAACACTTACCTCCAAGGTGTTCAGCAACCTTGAGGCTTCCTCTTTGAGTCAATGACTTCAGCTGGTGTGCCCTCCTAGCACGTCTTTGTCTGAAATTCCACAGAATTAAGAAGTGCACTCCTTGCACTGGCTTGCAGAACCCACAATATTATGTCATGCAACCTCTTGCATGAAGCCTCAAAGAACCCAAACCTAAAATCAAATAACTCACAGATAGGAAAGCCTATATATCTCCTACAGATGGAGCTTAACATACATCTACAACATGAATGAACACACAACATTCATAAAAGACACATAAATACATAGAAACACATATGCAGGAAAAATTGCTTTGTATTAACATCAATGTCTAATTACAATTTGTTCGAGCTCGGACTGCAACAGAGTCTCAGCTCCCTCTCTTTTCTCTATCTTTTGTTATATCTGCCTCTCTACTCTGCCTATGAAAACAAAAGAATATCTTTTTACAAAAGGGGCTCGTCGAGCGCTTCCGTCTATCCTCACCAACTCTCATTAATTTACATTCAATTACATTGAATGGCTGTCTAGTCCGAATCAGATCTAGATCTCAGCCTTACAACCATTTAAGGCAATTTTTATCTAAAGACTGCACACATGCATGGCTTTTGTCTCTACCAGCCTTACAATCATTTAATACAATTTCAAAATTTGAAATTTAAAAGTGAGAGGGCTGCGCCTCTCCTCTCCATTGAATGTGCGCTTGATGTGCTAGATGGTTGGTTCTTGATGACATTGGAGTGATGCTCCTGCATCATTAGGTTGTTGCATAATTTTTGATCCAACGCTGATCAATAGGATCATCGGGCTTAGCATGGAGGGCCTTGATCCCCATGAGTACTATCCTGGAAAGACCGCAGACCGCTCTATTGCACAGAAGATCAACGAATCCTATGTCGATGTTGAGAAAGGTGCGAGAGGCTACAAGGTAGATTCTATTGAAAGTGGCGCAGTGCACCTTGCATGCCAACTGATCGTAGGGAAGTTGGTATGCAAGAATCGACCAACACAAGTATCTGGATTTTTAGTTGACCTCACAGGAAAGTGTGCAGATGGACTATAGATGAACTGGGCGACGTACCTAGTGAATAAACTGGAGATTGACTACAGAGAAGCCCAGGATCAGAGGCATGAATTCCATTTTAGCTGGCTCCTGATACTGATCATTTTTTTTGCATGGGAGCTACCAGAAGGCACAACCTTCTTGGACCTTGACCCCTTTGAGCCACTAGCCACGAAGTTCAGTACATTATGGTACTCGAACGACATGAGCAAGAAATGGAAATCGAATGTCATTTCCCACGCATACTATAACCAATTGAAAGAAGCCATAAGGATTGAACCTCGCATAACCCCAAACACTTTATAGAGATTACGACCCCTGATAAAGTTCAGCACAGACTGCCTCTTTATATACCTAAACCCCATGTGCTGATGAGCACCAAGAACAACATTAGTCCTATTATAAGCTGACAGAAGAAGACCTGGAAGAAATCACCAAGGAATGGTCGAAAGACCTCCTTATTTTAGCATACCCCACAAAAATTCCCAACATCGACAGCCCCAGAACTTTACAGGATACACCTGGGCCCAGTAAGACAAAGAAAGAAAAAATGACGAAGAAGACTGAAGAAGTCTAGGATGTTGACAGCCTATCTGTAAGGATGGATTCCATTATGCCAGATTAAGAAGGTGATGCCAAAGAAGGTACAGAATCTAAACAACAGAAAGTTGAAGTACCACTGCCTAGGGACAAATAAGATTCATCAAAGAGAAGGAAGGTCTCACCTCTGAAATCTTCCTCCAGAAAGAAACCAAGAACCCCTGTAACCAATATGCGAACTACCCTCACGTTGGATGACTTTGATTTTATTGTTGCAGTGGTCAATGATGCTTCAAAGGAAATCATAGAGAAGAAGGAGGCGAAGAAGGAACAAATGTATATCCAAATTGAGATCGTGCTCCAAGGAGTACAGTAAGAACTCCAGTCTAGCCGAGCAATATCTACTGCACCTCTGCTAGAAGGAACAATAGAAGTGGGAGATGAATCAGTTCGGCTCCACAAGATTGTTGATACAGTCGAAGTACGCCTTCGACATGCTCATGAAGAAAAAGTATAGGCCACCCAGGCCCTAAAGAAAGAATGGGAGGAAATTATTGAACAACACCAAGCCGTGCAACAAGAGAAGAACGCTCTCCAAGAAAAATTTGAAGAAGACAGAGCGAAGATCCAAAAAGAGAAAGAGAAGCTACTCGCAAAAAAGATAGGAATTGAAGAAGCAGTCAATAGAGCATTTTTCTCTGTGACCGGCTTAGAGTAGAAGGCCGAAGAGCCCATAAAGCACCAAGTGATGAAGCTGGTTGAAGCTATTTAGCAACTTCAACAAAGGGTCATGGAATTAGAGCTTCATACCATACCATAGTCTCTGCAAGAAGTGTGCGACCAGTGAGAATTGAATGCTCACAGCACAGTCGAGAGGATTAAAAAACTTGCTACAGAATGTAAACAACTAAGTAGCATAAGCATGTAGATATATGAAAAACTATATGAAGACCCAGAGTTGAAGAAACTGGAGTCCCAACTCCAGGAAGAAAAGAAACACGCAGATACAGTACATGCGCAGATCAAGCTTTTGTCACCCATCGAGAGGATGAAGACATCCCAGGAATAATGCACTTCCCAACAACTCGTTCTTACCACTCAGAACAAAGTGATGGAAGTCACCCAGAAACTCCAGCCAAGCCAGGAGGCGGCCTACCTATTGTTTGAAGAAATTGAAGGACAAAGAACACTACTAGAACAAGTAATTGTCACAGTCAAGCAGCGACTGGAAGGACCTATCAGCGAAGTAGTTGTTCAGGAATTCATTGAGCAAGAAGCAGTAGCACAGAGACAAGTCGAAGAAGCTCGATCCAAGCTCGAGACATTTGAGACAAATTTTCCTATACCTGAGTGACTCGGGACGAGTCACATGTGAGTGTTGGGGGCCTGTTGGCCCTAACCAATTTTTGAGGAACACTTGGTCATATTTTACCATTTTTGGGACTTCGACAGCTTGTCAAAGATGGAGTGCAACGCGGAGAGAAAATTGTGGAAGCTATACCCCTTTTTGGTTTTTTGGGGATAATGTAATGGGAAAGGGATGTCGGCCCATGGGTTTACCCATGCTTAGGCCCACTTTTGTATGTATAAATAGATGTCTAGGAAAGGTAGAAGAGAGCCAATGGCTTAGTGCTAGTAATGAGATATGTGTGATTGAATGTGGATTGTAAATTCTCTTTGCATGATTGTAAGAGACTTGCAAAGCTCAGTGCAAGTTGTTGTAGGAGGTTGTGAAAGGATTTGTGTTGTAGTGCAAGGAAGAAGGATCTAGCGAGTTGCATAGATATTTTGTCCTATGTGAAGAGGGATTTGAATGGATTTGTGTTGTAACCTGATTATCTAAAGCTAATAAAGAATAATACTTTGTGGACATAGCCCTAGGGTGGGGGTGAACCAAGATAAATATGTGTGTTGTTCTCTGTGCCTCGACCTGATGTGTTTGTCTCTTCCTTTGCTAAGTGATTTGATGTGTTTAGATATATCTATTTATGCTTTGTGCTTTTGAGATATGAATGAATGTTATATATGGTATGTAAGATGATTAGTGCTTGATCTGCTAAATCTAATCTATCTTTTTGTGGCTAAGTGATAAATTATCTTAGATCTAATTACATACTGCGATGCTCTGTGCTATCTGCAAAGTATCATGAGGGTTGAATATTGATGAATAATCTATGCTAGGTGATTGATAAGTGTTATAATCATAGATATGTGTCCCATCTAAGGTTGTAGACACTTGAGTCTTGCAACCACCCCTGCCTCTACCTCGGGTGAGACTTCATCTGCTTCGCAGGTGTTTCCTAAAGGGTTGGTAGCTAGGGTTTTGTTGGTGCGCTATTGTAGCATTGAACCCTGGGTCTTCCCCTGTGTCAACAATCATATCTGCATACCATGTGGATTAAAGAAACTTCTAGGATATTTGAGGAGTTCTCTCTTCTTCTACACTCTCTGACAGGTCTGTAATGAAATTTATTCCTAGGAGTTCACAATTGGTCTGTGCCATCAGCTTCACAAGCCCATGTCCCTTGATCAACTTGGTGGGTTTGATCTCAAGTTCATATTCTAACATAACTGTTATCCATTTACCCCTCTTTTCTTCAGGATCAAGTTGGGTCAATATGTCTTTTACAAAGCTACTAGGCACATAAGCAGTAGTATGGGAATGCAATATGTAAAATCTGAATTCTTTCAAGGCCTTGACTAGTGCATATGCTTGCTTCTCCATGATATCATATTTCAATGGGGAATCCCTCAATGTCGTGTTGTAATATGGTATGGGATTCTCAAAATTATGCTCATCTTGTTGTATTAAAACAACAGTAATTGTGTGCTCTAAGGAAAAAGAGAACAATATGAAGTACTTTTCAAAGTTTGGGTTGGCCAGTATGAGAGCCTTGGTTAATGCCACTTTGATGTCTTCAAAGAATTTTTTTGCATCAGGGGTCCACTTTATTTCATTTCCTTTCTTGAGCATGTTGTTAATATACTTTATGATTTCAACCAAGTTATGGATAAACCTTCTCAGAAAGTTCACTTTTCCCAGGAAAGATTGTACCTCCTTTTTACTTCTAGGTATGCCAATTTTTAAGATCCCCTCAACTTTGTTGGGATATAGCTTTATCCCCTCTTTTGAAATAATGTGACCCAACAACTTTCCTTCTTCCATGGGGAAATTTGACTTCTTAGGGTTCAATGAGATTCCGAACTTTCTACACTTTTGAAATTCCCTTCTTAGATGCTTGAGGTGTTCTTCATATGAAATTGAATACATGGTGATATCATCTAGGTAGATAACAATTAATTTGTCATTTTCATCAACAAAATCTATGTCCATATCTCTTTGAAACATTTCCCCTACATTCATGAGCCCAAATGGCATCTTGGCATACATGAATGACCCCCATGGAATTGTGAAGGTTGTCTTCTCCTGATCGTCGGGGTGCACCATAATCTAATTATATAGAGAGAAGTAATCTAACATTGACATTTTCAGAGAACCCACCACTTTCTATAAAATGTGATCCATCTTAGGCAATGGGTAGTTGTCCTTGATAAATACTTTGTTCATATTTCTGAAATCCACACACAACCTGATTTCTCCACTCTTTTTTCTAACTAGCACCAGATTTTCTACCCATTTAGAAAATATCAGGGATACTATGATATTGGCTTCAAAAATCTTCTTTACTTCTTTCTCAATCAAGGGTAGGAACAAAGGGTTTATCCTTCTTAATTTATGTTTGAAAGGTTTGTGATCTTCTTTGATTGGGATCACATGTTGGATTATACTTGTGTCATAAACTTTCAGATCATCATATCTCCAGGCAAAACCATCAGGGAACTCTTTCATTAATTTGACATATTTTTCCTTGACTTTAGGGATGAGTGTTCTAGACAACTTAATGATCCTTGGATCTTCCTGAGTCTCGATATTGCAATCTTCCACATCCCCTTCATCTATTGTAATTTTTGGACTTCTGGCCACATCATTATTATCAAAGAGTTTCTCTAGTGGGACCAAACCATTGCGAATGATGTTGCTCTTTAGTTGAACTATATCTCTTCCTGCAATCTGATTGTTGAAGTACCCATCCTTGGTGAAAGAAGCTGCATCTACCTCTTCATCATCTTATTCTTCATCAATGTTCAAATTTTCAAATTCATTCTCCATCTTGAGGAAGCTTTCTATTTGTTTGTCACCTTCAAAAACCTTCCAATAATTAATATTATATGGTACTATTGGCCTGTATTTGACATCAAACTCATATTTTCTGCTAGGGAAGATTGGAACTTTGAAAACTGTTGTTGAAGTAGCCAAGGCATCAACAATCTAATTCTGGTCTCTGGGAATTGTTGAAAGATTACATTCTGGAAATTTCTCAAGGAGATCTAGCACTAGGTTCCTATATGCCCTCAGTCTGGGATGATTTTCTTGGTAGATTCCTTTGATTTGATTGATAATTAGCTCAGAGTCTCCATGTACAGCTATTATTTTGTCACCCAATTCTTTCAAAATCTTCAACCCCAATATTAATGCTTCATATTCGGCCATGTTATTCGTGCACTCAAGAACAAGTTTATAAGAACACAATTTGGAATCTCCTTTGGGGTGATTGATCCATATGTCAGCTCCTTCTCCCTCTCTATAGGAAGCTCCATAGAAATGCATCTTCCATATCTGATCTTCTATGTTATCCCATTGCTCTGAAAACTCCTCAATCTGATGAGTAGATATCTCTTTGTCAACCATATCAATTTCTGGTTCTTTCTCTTGAAAACACGGGTTATTGAAGAAAATGGAAGATCCCAACTTAGTTTCCACATAGTAGATGGGATGATTACTCAGATATGACTTTTTTTTTACCATGTATTTGAGCAAAACCTCTATGTACAACCTTTTGTCTTGCCCAAATATGGGGATGGTGGCATATGACATGTCCATCTGGAGAGTTCCCTTTATCTTTGCAGCCCAAGACCTTGATAACAACATGCCAAACTTGGGAGGAATATCAACAACCACTACATCCATAACCATGTTCTTCGCTGGGATCTATGCTAAATATACCACCAAATATTTGATACGACCCATGCACTTCACTTTCCTGGAATCAAAAGAGAACGGGTCTTTATAAGGCCTTATGATGTCCAGGCCTAGTTGGTACATGACCACCTTGGGAATTAGGTTATGAGATGCTCCTGAATCCAACATGACATTGTGCAGAGTCATATCATGGATTTTCAGGCTGACATAGAAAGGGGGGACTTCTTCATTATCATTGTTTTCTTCTACTCGTGGTCCAAATAAGATGGCAGGGTGATCATCTTGTGCGTTCAAGGTATCAGAAGTCTGGTCCATTTTAAGCATCTTGATGATATGATTTATATATTCAATGTTCTTGATCAATTCATTGAATAGCACAGGAATTTTAATCGTAGCCATCTCACTTTCAAAATTAAAGGAGGTTGAGGTTTTCTCTACCTCTTTGGTGACTGTTTCTTTCCTCGCCTCTAATATCTTCTTCTGGGTGTCTTCTTTCTACTTTCCTTTTCCCACAATACCTTTCGCAGTAGAAGTCTTTTTGGGCTGACTTGAAGAGGGTATGGTAGTCTGAGCTTCTTTGGTGGGGTTTCCTTCTGGAGGATTTCCCTTTGGGGGGTTTGAAGGTACTTTCTAATTTCGAAGATTATGTTGTCTTTGGAATTTCATGATGTAATTATGCAATCTTTTTTGGTAATATTCCCTTTCTATCGATAACCTTTCCTCCTCATCTTGCATGAAGATCTCACTAGCATCCATGAACTAGTCATGCTCTTCTTTAGTAAAAAAATAACTCTATTTATTTATCATCACAACAGTTCATGTTGTCCTCAAAATATCCATCATAATTCTCATTCACATAGTTATTTTGAAAAGGAGGCCTTATTTTCTAGTCCCCCTGATTCCCTTGATTTCTCTAATCTCCCTTATTCCCCTTATTTCCTTGATATCTTTGTCTGATTTGTGTGATTGTTGGTCTTCTCTGATTTATGTGTGGGCCATCATCTTTTTCTCTGGCATTAAACTTGTTATATAAGGCCATTCTTTCCATAATTTTATCCATGGTTTTCATCATCATTTTGAACCTTTCCTCCAATGTTTGTGAGGTGGAAGGTTGTGACTTATCTTGAGCTATGTTCATGTCCCTGTCAGAGTCATCTTTGATATTTCCTGAGGCCATTATATTCACTTCAACCTCTATGGAATCAATCATCATATCATCTAATGAAGCAGATATTCATTCTCTTAGTAACAAAGAAAAATCACTTTCAAAAGAATTAACATATCTGAGTTGAGCGGCTTTAGGGAGGGGATTTACCTCAGTAGGAATCAGATTATAAACCTTTACAAATCTGGCTGAAAACTCTTGTACCATTTTTTCAGGTGACCTATTCATGTTGTTATACTAAGTCAACAACTGAAGGGGGTTCTTCATGTCGCCCCATTTTGTGATAAAAAAAAATTCAAAGGCCTCAAAATTTATGATACTAGCTATTGGAAGACCTTTGAACCACTTCCTCACTTCTCCTGCAAGGCTTTGTACAAACAGTCTCATTTTTGCATCCTCAAAATATAATTCTTCCAAGTCTATAAAGTCATTGAAATATTCTATATGTTTATGAGCTGACACACTACCTTCAACATAATACAGTTTGATCCTTATATTATACTCTCAAGGTAAATCATGTAGCTGAGCAGGTAGTACGAGAGGAGAAAATCTAGTTGCCATGGTCGTTGTGAGGGGTCAAAGTGGTTGTTGGTTCTGAGTGTGAATCACTATAGGCTTCGCAGATGTAGCTAAAATCAAATATTGGAATCTCTTTTCATCAAAGATGACCTCACTCAAAAAAGATTCAGATTTAGTCCTGAACAGAGTATGTTCAAATTTTACATCAAACTCAAGGTCTTCAATTCTCTTCACTCCATCCTTGGGTAAGGACAGGTATCGATCTAAATGAAACACTTGGGTTACCTGTTTTTCCTTTCTTTTATGTACAATATTTTCAGGTTCAGACAATGGAATTGCAGCTTCTGGGTTTGGGTTACTCCTAGTGTGAGTTCTCTTAGGAGCCAGGATTTCTAGCTCACACTGTTTGGTGAAACTGGTCCTTTGGTAACAGAGTCGCCAGGGAAAAAATAATCTCAGCCAATAATGTATTTGATCCATTGTCACCCTCAGGGATCAGAACTAAATATTTAAGTCATTTTTCCCACGGAAGATTTCACTTTTGATCCCCAGAAACGGCGCCAGAATGTTAGCACTCTGTAAATTTTGTCCGGCTGATAGAAAAACGACAGAGCTAACTATTTCAACCAAATTTATATTTGAGCACTAGCCTTCTCAACTCAGAGAGGACTCTCTCGTGTCACTTGATATTTCTTTCACAATCAGTGGCTAGATTTAGTTTGTTTTGGGGGTTTTTATAAAGTTGTTGGCAAGGAAGGGGAGGGACACTTAGGGATATGGAGTCAAAATTCTAAAAGTGAATGAAAACAATGACCGGCTGGTAGAAATCTACAGAGGATAAAGGATAAATGAGGCAATGAATCTGATTCATAAATTTTATTTAAGCAGGGTGTAAGAGGAAGGAGAAAACAAATAACTGCATCAGAGCATTACTGAAATGAATTCTGAATTAGCTAGGAATAAAATTACACGGTTTAAATTGCTTAATCCAACATCATCACAAGATGAATTCTGGGCCTTTAAATCTGCAATTTAAATAGAATAAAATGCAAAGGAATTAAATAAAATAGGAAATACATACAATGAAAGGAGACAAAACTCATATCATCACCATTAGAATATTTTTATAGAGACTTCAAAAGCTTATGCATATGTATTAAATTCAGCTCTAGAAAATTACAATTGAGGTAAAAAACAAATAAAAGGTGCCCTTGCACTTCTGGCAATGTTAATTCTTTTAGAACTACTATTATTTATACAATTCGATTACAACAGTTGAACTGAAACGTTTCAGCTTCTAAAACCAACTACAATAATTTCAACTGACAACCTCCGCATGTGAACCAATTTACAATGATTAAACAAAAATGTTTCATAAACTAACGGTCCATTTCTCTGGCTACTCGATTTCTATTTTCGCCATCTGTCTCGCTTCAATATTTTGTCAGACTTGGCAATTCAGTGTCATTTGGAGGCTATTTGTTGGTTCCTAGAAGGTTGCATTTTGTCTTGCCTATCTACATGATCTCTTTCCACTATAAGTCAGAATGGATATCGCAATCCATCATTTCCTTTATCATTATCTCAAGGTCAATGCAAGTGGCATAAGTCATAGTTGGCAACCCAATATTTACAGTCCTAAACTAATTTAAGATCTCCAAATTTGTAGTCAAATATTCCACTAGGCTTGGTCATTTCAAATTTTCCCCCAGGATTTCAAACTTAGAATGATCCATTCTGCACTAGGCGAGGAGAGAATTGTATTCCTCTAGATCATATAATTTCCATTTTCCATCCCAGAATGGTGGGAGGCCTTTGATGAAAAATTTCTCAAACAGATCCTTGAATTCCTTTATACTCTACTCCACCTGTATAGATTTGGTTTGAAATGACTTGAGCAAGTTGTTCTTAGTAATGATTCTCCTGGCCCAAATGATCAGTGTAGTCCTATCTTTGACCCCAAAGGTCTAAAGTTCAGTAGTGGGAATGGAATTCAACAAATTTATAGCATTATGGGCCCACTCTGAGGTTTTTTTCGCTAGTGTCTCATTCACAACTGTGCACCTACTTCTGGCTGTGATGGCCATGCTATCTTTGTCATTTATGAAATTTAGGTACACCCAGAACTTAGCAGCTTCAACAGAAATAGAGTCCCAAATCACGTGTTTAGCTCCCTACAAAAGTGATTTAACCTTCAACCTCGTCTTCAACTTGTCTACTCTTTCCTGCAAAATCTTGATTTTCTTTTTGGAACTGGACCATGTTCTCATCTTTCATTTTCATTTCTTGCTACAGGTTTTTTATAACTTGTTTAAGGCTTTTTATTTCTCCTTCTTTTAACTCACTTATGACATAGCCTGGACAATTTCTTCAGTGTTTGACCCAGATTCTGTAGTACCAGGTACAGCTACATCCATGTTTGATACCTCTGCATGTCCTTGTGACCATTTCTCCTTTTCCTTTTCCAATAGCAATACTTTGTCCTTGTAATTCAATGCTTCCTGTCGAAATGTTTCTTTTTCTTGTTCTAGGGCAGCCAGCTCTGTTGTTTGTGGATGCTATGTGGCAGACATATTTAGCCTCTTCTTCATTCTTTGAATCGTCTTGTCTTTCTCCTCTAAGGAATATTTTACCCCTTGAGGGCCTTCATATTCTAATCTCTTGACTTGGTTCTTCCAAGATCTATTGGATGCGTTTTCTTGCCTCAATTGCCCCTCCAACTTAAGTGCATGATTTTTCAACCTTGAAGCCTTCAAGATCATACTTAGGTATTATGAATATATCATGTCACTGGTGTTTTTGTGGAACTTCACCTTGTCTGGGGAACTGATATTTTCATAATGCAGCTAAATTTCAGACACTTTACCCTCATCTGCCACAGTTGTGTTGAGTGTCTTCTTTTCTACATCCCTGACTGAAAACAGGGAAGACTTATGCTAAGAAATCCTTTCCACCTCGGGTATCAGATCTCTTATTTCACTCATGGTCAAGTTCACTTTCACATCATATTGATTCACTAAATCTTCTTTGTATTGGTAGATTTCTCCAGGTGTTTTATCAAAAACATGTTTCTTGTTGCTAAAAGCTCTTGAACTTCTTTCACTTTGGGGCATGCTTCTTTTACCAGTTTCTTCCTTGTTGGTGCCACCTTCCACCATATCCATACTCACTTTCCCTTTAGGCTCTTCTTCCTCTAGATCCACTATCTATGGGGATTGTGTGATCTTTATCATTTTAGGGACACTTTGTTGGTCACTGGTGCCCAGGGCCTCTGAACTGCTCCTTTTTCTATAAACACTCATATTAGGAGCTTTAATAATCACCCTTGGAGGATTTCTTTGTTTCTAAGTTTGTTGTAGGGTTGACCCTATTTTTGTGTCTGAACAGGCTGCAAAATGACTTCCATATCGGCACAGGCTTCCAGATTTGCCAATTTATCAAAGCCTTCAACATACTCATGTTGATAAGGGCCTTGTTTTCTTATCAATATTATTTTATATATGACCTCATGTGGATCTTATCTCCTCCCTTGTAGTTTTGAAAATCCAAACTCCTTGAGTTTGTCCTGGATCTAATATAAACAAGATCTAGTCTTCACAACAAAGGGTCCTATAATGAAAGGAAATTCCAGCTTAGACGCCTTGTGCATTTTCAGGAAATGTTTTGTTTCTAAGATAATTCTTTGCCTAATGAACTCTAGGGAAAAAACTCTAGGTGTCAAGAAAATAGGTAGAAGGTAAGGGGCCTCTTGACAACCATATACCCAAATTACAATAGAGTGCATGAACAACACCCAATCTCCCACTTTGTTCTCTGGATTTGGCTACAAATAACTTTTCATCTCTTCTAAAACTCTTGGCAAACTGGTGTTGAAGATTAAGTTGTAAACTCTGGACATGATCTTATTTATAAAAATGAGCATTGTGATTTCTTTGCATTCAGTCGAGATGAATGGGGCTTCATGGAACTCTATCTTGTTTGTCTCTAGGAACATTTTTAGCAAGTGTGTGTTGGCCCTTGACCAAGTTTTGAGGAATACTTGGTCATATTTGACCGTTTTTGGGACTTCGACAACCTGTCAAAGAAGGAGCGCCAAGTGAAGCAAAGATCATGGGATCTCGGCCCACTTTTTGGGTCCTTTTTAGGTTTCGGGACAATGTAATGGGAAAAGGATGTTGGGTCGTGGGTTTACCCATGCTTAGGCCCACTTTTATAATGTATAAATAGATACCTAGGAAATGTAAGTAGAGAAGAAGATTAGCCAAGGGCTTAGTGCTAGAATTGATCTATGTGATTGACTTGAAGATTTGAGTGCAAGTATTGTAAGTGCTAAGTGCACAGATTGTAAGGAGGCTCTGTACTAGATCTACTCAAGGAAGGAAGATCTGGCGAGGTGCGTTCAGATCTCCTGTCCTATGCAGAGTAGGATTTTGATAGCTTTGTGCAGTAACCTGATCGACTAAATCTAATAAAGAAGAAGAGTTGGTGGATGTAGCCCCAGGGTGGGGGTGAACCACGTAAATATTGTGTGTTGTTCTCTGTGTTTCTTCTTAGATGTTTTGTATTGCTAAGTTCTTAGATGTGATTAGATAGAGTTGTTTATGCTTAGTGTTAGAGATGTATATGAATGCCAAATTCGATGTGTATGAATATGCTAAGCACTTGGTCTACCAGATTTGATCTTTCTTGTTGTTGCTAAGTGCTAAAATAATCTAGACCTAAGTGAATGTTGTGATTCTCTATTATAGAAGCAAAGTAGATCTAAGTGGAACATTGATGAATGATCTATGCTAAGTGCTTGCAAAGAAATACGATCATAGATCTGTGTCCCAGCTAAGGTTGCAGATACCTGAGTCTTGCAACTACCCCTACCTCTACCTTGGGTGAGACTTCATCTTCTTCGCAGGTTATGCCGAAATGGCTGGTAGTTAGGGTTTTGTTGGTGTGTTGTTATAGCGTTGAACCCTGGGTATGCCCCTGTGCCAAAAAATGGTTCTGTTGCTGGGACCTGAAACTGTGATTGTTGGGAACTAAGGAAAAGGAAGCTTTGTGCAAAGATTTCTCCTGAAACTGTAAAAGCTCTGTGCGAGGACCTATACCCTAGCGCACAGTAATCCACTTGATCTGAAAAACTCTGTGCTAAAGAAGGAAGGACAGATCTGAATAAAAATAAGTGAGATCTGAATGATTTGTTCTCTAAGAAATGTAAAAGTGGAAGTCTTTGAAGAAAATAGGTAATATATGTAAGCTCAGTGTTCTGATAAAGGTAAGAATAGTTAAAAAAAATTAGATCTGAAAGCTTTGTGCTCTATAGAAGTAAAATAAGTGAAACTTTTTTATGGATCTAGGTATGTTTAATAGATTCTATCCTAGCTTGGAAACTAGGGCATTAATAGAAGAAAGGAAGCTTGATATGAATAGATCTGATAAATACAGTGATAGATATGTTATACCTATGCATAGAAAGATTATTTGGACTAACAAATTGATGCAGGATCCTACAAAGAATTTTTTGCAGGCTAGCTACCATGATCCTGGTGCGCAGTACAAAAAAGGATAGGAATCATTTAAAAGCAAGAGAGGATTAACCCTATGTTACAATTGCAGATGACCAGGACATCTATCTAAGGAATGCCCTGGTGGAAAACCTAGTTGTCTCTGATGCAAAGCTTTGGACCATGAAGTATTGGATTTCCCTAGAATGATTTCTAAGATTGAAAGAATGAATATGCATGAAGAGAACCCTAAGGCAGATCCAAAAATAGAAAAACCTCAGAAAGAATCAGAAAAAATATTAATACAAATGAAAGAAACTCTGAATGGGCATAAAGATGTCAGTTTATCAGAAATCTTCAAAAACAAAGAGCAAATCGAAGTAAAAATAGGAGACTTTGACATAGACTATGTTCTGGATGAGGAAACACAGGTGAATATTATGGCAAAAAGAACTTGGGAAACCCTAGGAAGGCCTGCTATGATTCCTTCATTGGGAGGAATAAGTTTGTTTAAAGGAAAATTGGTAACCCTATGTGGAAGGATTACCCAGATATCTCTAAGCATCAATGGAACTTTGATAGAAGAAGAATTTGAAGTTATCAAGTTTATTGAGAACATCGCCCCATTTCTGTCTTTGTTAGGAAAAACCTAGATTGAGAAAGACCAGATCCAAAGAAAAGAAGAAAGGGAAACCCTAGAAAAGAAGAAGAAAGACCTAATGGATTCCATGACTAGAAAGATCGTCTACTTGATGAAAGAATAGGATAACAAATCAAAGTTATTTAACACCAAGAACTTGAATTTCGAAGTTGTAAGAACACTAGAAGAACCACAGGGGACTGAGATTCATGTTCCAGATGATGAAGAAGTATTACCCTTGAAACCGAAGAAAGAATATCGACAACGCGAAGTGACTATATCTGATGAGGATAATAATCAAAATGGAAAAAGGATCACGGAGACGAAGCTAACTGGGAAGAATGTTAGAAATCTCAGTAAGAAGAAAGACCAGATTGAAAGACTACAGAAGGTTCCAGAGGGAGCCTTGCAGAAGGAAAAATTGCATAATTTGAGCTTCATCGGGATATCAGAATAGCGACATAGGGCATTTCTCCATGGCGAAGTAATATAGCCATTGGAAGTTGATATATCCATTCGACTGTCACTCTGAATGGATTGAAAAACATTGATGGCTCATCACAAGACCATTAGACTGCGCCATAATGGACAAAACAAGAGTCAATGAAGCCCCATATTCGTTACCAACGAGTCGTTACAAAATTGTTTACTTATTCCATCGCTCCATGCATGGAATACACTTTTGCTGATTGAGAATTTGAGCCCATAGACTACATGCATTATGACTAGTTATTACTCTACGCTTACTCTTTACAGTACCTACCTTACTTTGAGAACCCGAGATATTGAGCCTGAGCATATATGTCTGACAAATTTAGCGCAACTGAAGAATCTGTAAGAGAGGTACTCGATAACCTCAGAACCGAAAGAGTCATGTCGGAGAGAGGATTGTCTATAGGTTTACAGGCATCATCGACAAGAGGAGTGCAAGCCTCCCCATCGACTTCTCGAGTAGGAACATCCTGAGCCAACACAGAAAGAAGAACTAAACATAAAGACAATATGGCCAATGCGAAGTTGGTTCCATCCATCCTACCTGCTTACATACCACCTATGAGTGGTGTGATTAATGGAGACAGTGTACCTAGGGACTTTGAGTACACTCTCGTCATTGCATACCTTTCGAAAGGGGTATGCGCAGTCCGCATAGACCAGGACAAGATAGCGTCCCTAAAGTTCATTGACTACATCTTGGGTGACCGGAAGGCTTATGGCATTCTCACTCCTTATAAATATATGACGAACACAAAAGGCAAGAACTCAAAGATCATCCCTCAGCAATGGACTATGAACCTCGTGCAGTCCACCCTGTTGAATGTTATGAAGATACCGCACCTCGAAAGACACTAGGAGGTGAATTCTTGTGTGAAGTTGTTGCTAGCGAGCTACCATGGAGGATACCTATGGTTAAACCGTCGAATAATAGTTAATCCAGTGTTGATCAATCAGATCACCAGGATTATCATGCAGGGCCCTGATCCCCATGAATACTATCCTGGAAAGAACGCGGATCTTGCTCTTGCGCAAAAGATCAAAGAATCCTATGGTGATGCTGAGAAAGGTGTGAGAGAATACAAGGTAGCTTCTAGTGAAAGTGGTGCATTGCGCCTCGCATGTCAACTAATCGCAGGGAAGTTTTTGTTAACTCCCAAAATAGCACCATCATTTTGGTTGGGTTTTACGGTGGATAGCATGGCTATTGATGGTTTCCTCAATTCATTGTTGAGTCTTTTAGCTGCAAAATTTTAGATTTTGGTTTAACTTAAATTTGGATTGTAAAGTCTTCTTTTTCAAAATTGTCATTTTTTACTTTCCACAGCTAACT